>LUCH01003174.1:39823-72044 GCA_013368495.1 Paragonimus heterotremus | reverse complement strand
TCCGAGTGCTGATGCCGTGCGATTCGCCTGTCATCAAATCATTAATGGGACCAGCGACTGCGAAACAGACACCATGCTCCTGAACGCCGTCTGTCGGATAAACTATCCAGTAGAAGGTGTACCCAGCACCTGCTTCCGGTAAATTACCTTGGTCAGCAAGCCTTATCTCGCTCAAGGCTGTTACGTCGTTTCCATAGCGACGCAGTTCCATGGCGATCACTGCAGTACGCCGTTCTGGCCTTCTGCTGAAGCTGCATCGATCCAGCAGCGTGCGCACGTTCCATGCTCCAACACAGAGCGTCTTGCGTCCTCGAGCTTGTTTCAGGTTGCTCTTCAGGTTACTGAAACTTGAGTGAATATTATCTGCTCGGGGATTAATATCGGGGAGACAGTATGAGGGTGAGCGATTGGCAGTAGCATGTTTTCGCTTATCCACCCTGTCATGTGCAGCAGATAGGACTACTCGGTTTATCCTGCGCGACGGCCGATGCAGTATGATATGTGGTTTATTTTGTATCATCATCGTTTTGGTAGGCATCGGATACTGCCAGGACGCCCAGACCTAGACAGGAGGGCGATTAGGGTCCTCAACCAAAGCCTTTGGCTCAAAAGCCTGTACCGCAAGGCAGCAGGTGACAGGACAGGCTCGAGAGTCACAACCAAGACATTCGGCACATTCACACAGAGATAATAGTGCACAGAAAAACTGATCATACATGCACAGGATAAGATCAAGCGATAAATATCAAACCAAACCAAAACAGAACACAGTGACGCCATATACAACGAACGCGTCTGCCTTTTGTCTGGCTGTTCCCCTTTAGCCAATATGATATGGTTGAATCTGCAACGACCGAGGTCGCAGACAGCACAGCCTTCCGGATCAAAACAGCACACAAACTTGACCACCGCGCCATGATAGCAGAAAAGGTCATATCACTCTAAGCCACTCATTTAGTATATCCTGACAGTCCATTCCGATTTGACTCCCCTTTTTTTCATGACCCCATTTATCATCTTGTACAAGTTCTCACCAAGCCATGGAAGACGACAGTAAGGAACTATTAATATCCACGTCTCAGCGTCAAGTTAATGCAACGTTCAATGACTACAAAACAGTCCTTAACTAACACAGGAAGATTTAGTTGAATACCATCGTATCGTGCAAATCAGGGCAAAATTCCAAACATCTACAACCTATCACATTTATATCACGAATTTTACAGGGGAATCGTTAAAGGGGGTAAACGGGGAACGGGTGGTTATCAGGTCAATCACTGTTTGCGGATGTTTTCATGTCGAAGTTAGAAAACGCACAATTGAGTTCAGCGATAGGCCAATGTTGTTTCTATAAGAGATACGTGGACGACATCTTGTGCGTACTCGATAACAACGTAGATCCGATTGACATTTTGGCCAAATTCAACGCCGCCCATCAAAATTTACAATTCACGTTGGAGATCGAAACAAATAATCAACTAGGCTTTTTGGATGTACGCTTGCGTCGCCGCGCGGATGGCTCAATTCAACGCGCGATATACAGAAAGGGCTCGTGGAATGGTCAGTACGTTCATTTTCACAGTTTTGTACCACTCTCCCTGAAAAGAAATCTAATCAACTGTTTGACGGAAAGAGCGGTCAGAATTTGCACGAGTGACACTATAGCAGAAGGGTTAGCTTTCATACGTACAGTATTTATACAAAATGGCTACCCGGAAAGGTTTTTAAACAGAGCTGTGCAACAGCAAAGTGAAAGGGGCCAGTTGTATCAAGCGGAAAAGAAAACTGTACACATCGGGTTACCCTTCAAGGGTGACACGTTAGCTGAAACTGTTACACGTAGACTCACGAGGGCAGTTAGTTCAACGTTCTACGCGGCTAAATTACGTGTCCACTTCACATCCAATCCGGTTTTGTGCCCACGGCTAAAAGATAAAGTGCCTGTTTCTGCAGCCTCATTTTGTGTATACTCATTCACTTGTTCCTGTGGTACCAGTTATGTAGGTCGCACGACCAGACGCTTATCTGAACGGGTTTGAGAACACCACCCAGATTGGCTGAACAGTGGTATAACGAAGTCTGTCAACAGTGCCATACTATCGCACCTAGTGGATTCGAATCACTCGGTCAGTGTGATGGACGCACTTCGCCCAATCTACCGAGTTAAAGCCACCCAATCGAGGGCAATGAAGCGTAGGATTCTGTCCACAGCTGAAGCTATTGGGATTCGCCTGTACAACCCACCCCTGTGCGCCCAGAAACGTTTTGCTCAGGCGTTGGATCTGCCATGGCCAACCCCACACCCTGTTAGCCTGTCAAGACCCACGGTTCAAGTGGGTACTTGATTGCAGTGTGACATTGAATTGATTGACCTGATTAACCACCCGTTCCTCGTTTACCACCTTTAATGATTCCCCTGTAAAATTCGTGATGTATTTAACCTGATGATGAGTCAGTGAAAACGAGCTTGTTCGCTACACAGTGTTTTTCATAACTACACTGGGGATTTTTACTCGATCTACAATCTAGCCATTCAAACATGGTTCAGTTGTTATACACCATTACGTTTCTCGGAGTTATGGTTAGGATTTTTGATGAGAATGCAGGCATATGGTGTTATCTTCGACCACGATAAATGCAAACCCCGCGTAGACTTCTCGTGTAAACAAAAAGTCGGGTTGCGTAATTGATTGAGCATCGATTCAGCAGTGGTCAACTTCCTTTATGTAGCCACTTTATCTCGATTGACTGGAACTTGGTAAATTACACGGAAAACCTTGATAAAGCCAATTCGGTGGTCAGTACCGGCCAAGTATGCGGCGACTACGTGGTTGATAGATTTGGTCAAACTGGTCCAGTTTAACGTTATTTCTGTGTAGTTGTTAATACCTTCCGCGTTTGTATTATTTCGCCTTGTCTAGTTTGTAGGGAATCTACGTAGGAAATTTTGTTACGTACTGCTTATGGCTGAATACGGTTGGTATGCCTTTATTGTTGTGTATTTCGTCCGAATCGATTATTTATATGTTATGCATAAAATATGCTTTTAAGTTTATTTGTACTATCCTTAGAGTTTTGGTCCCGTGTACTATGTATAACACTCCTGTGAAATATCTTCCACCATTTTTGTCTTTCTTTTCCAGCTTGCTCTTCATCACCTTCTGGGCTTGCTGCACATTCAGTTAACGTCAACGTGGTCAAGCATTCAAGAAGCTATTGCTAGTTTTGCCGAATTGCCCCGTGAACAGACAGCGACTAAGCAGTCGCCATCAGTTGGTAAACCTGAGTCCGATATCAACAAACCTATTGATGACTGGCGACATGTTGCCTGCCGTCTCTATTGGTCAATCATGGAGCCAATGCTGGAACAAGTTAGCCGTCAGGCGTTAAACAATTCTTCTGGTGCTTCAAATGGTATTCAGTCTTTTTGTTCATAACCAGTTGTTGTGTCCATTGATTCTTACCTTGTTAAACTCTGTTCGTTGCGTTGGTTTCTCCTCTATTACTTACACAGCCATGCACAGCGATCCGGAGGCTAACTGTCGCGATACGTCGGCCCAATCTCGTCTCTTGATGCTCTATCGTGCCCAACCGGACCAAGATCAATTAATCCATCAATCCACCGGTTTAGCTGTAACGGAGAGGCCCATCGACTGGTTTCAGTACTATGCTTCCCTGTGGCGGTGTCTGAGACCGCAAAGTGCCGGGAAGAAAACGCGCCTACTCACTCCACTCCTATTGCAACTAATTGAGTATGTTCACGATTAAGATGAGTTCATGTTTTATACAATGAGCATTAGATATGTCAGCATGAGCATTGGCGTAGTCGTGATTGCCTCGCACTCCTCATAGGGGGCAGAAACTATTTGTTTGTAATCTGTTTTCACGTTTGGCGTGCAGTCACAACTTACTGTTTGCCCTCAAGGCTGTGCTTACAGACATTGTCAGTCCGTTCGATGTCATCATTAATCGATGTGTTTACGTGTTTTAAAAACATCGTGGATCCCTAGTGTTAACATTGCAGTTCATTTTTAAAAATATTCCAACGAAAGGATTGTTTGGACTTATTTTATTGTTATCTGAATCTTATTCTGTCGCAAATTTGTGTGTATCTTATGAGGTTGAATTGCTTGATTACACCTCATTTGTATATATCATAATCGTCATGAGATACTAAGACGAGACGCCTCGGTTATCTATCCAGTGCAGTTTGCAATTGGGATGACGATATTATCTGTTTGTATACTCCTAATCAGTTGTTCAAGGTTTACTCTGTCCTTAACGTTTATCCGGATAAGAAAAAATGTTTTGTTTAGCAGTTCGCTTCGAGAAGTGGACTTCCTACTTCCGTAAATGCGAAAACAATTTCACTAACGCAATTATGCAAAATTCATGAGATAGGAATCGGGCTATGCAAGTAATAACAGAAACTACTGTCAGACTTGGTAAAACTTGATACAGAGACCTCGCTAAAAATGCAAATGTTCTTTCGGAAAGCTCGGCATTCAGAATGTTCATGAGAACTTTTTTGAAGCAGGTTTATTGCACGCTGTAAATTGATGAACAGAATGTTCACTGAACATCCCATGTCACAATGTGAGATCTATCTTAACGTATGGACTTGTTTGACAAACCTAGAAAACTGATGGATAAGCAATACCCCTTAAGTGGAAAGTACACATTTGTAACTGAAACTGGCTGAAAAACCACCTGAATTGTTAAGGATAACATATAGTTTTCCAGCCCTGTCTAAAATTCCGTTCGCATAAAAAGACCATGCCATTGCGTGAATTACCGTAACACTTGCGTGCTTAGCTGAGAAATTTCGGACTGGAGGTTCATTGTTGAAGCAACAAGATCAACAGTTGTTAGGTAGTTCCTTGTGACTACTAAAGGTGTATGCGATGTGTTCATCGAATTCTTCCTGGCAATGCTGTTTGGTTCTTGGTGGTTGAATTCGTTTACCACTCATCGTTAGCATTGCTCATTCGCTGTGATCCTTCGTTTATGCTCAGCTGTCATCAGTATGTGTTCGCTTGTAATCTGTCAATGCTTGACCTTCGTTGTCTATTCGTTTCCCCCATCTCTCGTTGTTCAGGTTTAATACACAACAAGGGTTCAACAGGGTTGGTGAAGAGTAAGTTAAATATTGGTTTTCTGTTGTCCTCATTTTGTTTTTCCCCGGACTGATATAGTTCAGTCCTATAGCCGTCAACTATCAGTCCTATGTTGCCTATCAAAAACATAACCGCCCTCATGGATACATGACAGATAATCGGTGCCAGTGTTACCCATGTTCTTGTTAGCGGCTACGTCTATCGTAATGCTTTATCCGCATACAAATCCTTTCCTGTATTGGTTGTGTATTATTAGATCTCTGGTTTAACTTTGAATAGTGATCGGTCACGTCATCAGAGGCGGCCTGCAGCCGCACTAGTAGTAGGCTGTCGCTGTGTTTCAAACGTACAGATTGAAACACTGTATCTTCGAAGTGTTTTCATGAACTACATGCAGGTGATGGTTGTCACGCTGACTTGGTATTGAACATTTTATAATCGCTAAATCCGACGGTGGTTATTTAGAGCGGCCTTCTCTACAGCAATTCAAATTCTGTGCTGACTCCGTATTTTTCTGTAGTCTGCAACAAAAAACTCATGCAGTCGGAGTACATACCATACACCCGTGTTAGGTGTTAAATATTGTTTGATATGCACAGTCGTCGATAGTTGTGGCCTATACAACGGTCTGCTAGATATTTTTTGTAGTCGAAGTCCGCGCACAAGATATTGGTGCTCAAGTGTGCGAAACAAATAATAAACTGTCGCCATTTGTGGCCCGAGGTAAACCCATCCAAACGCGTGGACGCCTTTGGACTGCGGGAAGAATTAATATCCCTCATGAACACATCCATGTACCAGACAATGAGCGCGTGTTTCAACATCATCCTTTATTGGCTGACAGTTTGGGTGTCTACCTGAACTGATTACAACACGATTTGTATATTAGAAAGCAGGTTTTTTTCCAGGTACCGCAAACGGAATGTGCACCATCTGGATATGTACGTTCAGTAGGTTTTACTGTGAGCTAGCATAGTTCGACTTCTTTCTGGTCGCACTGCTATTCACTGCTGGAAAGTAGATCCTGCTTGTTTAGCTTCGAGCACCTGATTGATTGCCTCTAGCCGATGTGACCTCATCATTATCCTGTGTGAGCCGCATTCGTGGTTTCTATGACCCGTACTGTAATTGATTTTTTACAACAGTCTATAAAGCAGCATACTAACAAATGTGTAAAAAAACAGCAAGTTCATGAATGAAGAAAAAACCTGCAACCTTACTGAATCAGTCTCATCATTGTTTACCATGCATTGCCGTATATTACGACGTTTCCACCCAGCAACGTGGATGGTCGTTAGCTGCTCAACTTGGCAGGCGACACCTGCAAGCCATGCTCAGCCTGATTATCGCAGCTTCCATAACGTGTAGCCACGTCATCACTTGGCTACCTCGCGGTTTCCTCCAAGCATAAGCAGCCGCATTGGATGGTGTAGAAGACGCTCGTCAACATACGGAGTGCGTGACCTAACCAGTGAAGACTGTGCACTTCTTTGACTTCGGTTGTCAGATGCGAACTTGCACATTTCCGAAATACGCGCCGACGAATTGTCTCGTTGCTCACGATGTCAGCACATTTGATGCTGCCCGACTGACGGAAGCAGCTTAGTCTAAATAATCAGATCTTGTTTGCCTCCTCCACACAAGTGGATCAGGTTCCTGATTTGTAAGTGTAACTGGGCTTACAGACACTTTGTAAACTCTCTCCTTAATAGACATTCGAACGTCTTTTGGACTGCACAGTTGTGATGTCCTAGTGTGTGTGCTACACGACAGCAGACACCATGTGATGTAAAATCTGAAAGCATAAGTGAACATTTTAGCTGAAGGTGTACTCTTCGATTCACGGGTCAGAATATTTAACTCTTCTGTCGAAGACATCTTGAACATTTTGAAAAGAATCACAGATTCGATTATTATACCCATTGGACGAGTCACTAAATATTGACCAGCGAATGTTGTAAGCTTCCGTTTTATGACTAAGATAATTATTTGTGTTCAAAGGTACGGGAATAGCAACCTTTTAGTTTGCAATCTACTTTCAGTTTTAGGCAATTTCTTACCCTCACTGTCGTCGTAGACCGGAATACGTCAGTGATTCCCGTTAGTTCTTAACTGCTATCTGTGTCTGAGTATCGTGCCAACTATCTTGTCTACCCACCCATCCCACTGTCTCATGGAATCCACCAAATGATCCGGGGGATCGACTACCTCGGCAGTGCTCAACGGTGGCGTTGGTGGATGTCAGTGCGAACTGCTTGGGAAATCTTCCCAAGACAGTCAATCCCTTCGTTCCCTTGATGGATTCCATACGAGAGTGGAACGGGTGGGTAACAGTAAAAATGTCACTTCTTGCATCTCCCGACGTGACATCGTTCGGCCAGTGGAGCGCTTGCTGCGTTTTAACGTACTTTTCTGGTTCGAATTCAACCGAAGCCCCAATTTTTCACAATTGGGTCCCCTCCAAATTATCAGATCTCCCAAACTACTCAGTGGTAATCTTGTTTATTTCTGGTCCGACTACCCTTATGGGATCGTACCATGTGCTATAAATAAAATCTGACCCAAAGGATTCTCTACGCTGATCTTTGGTTGTGCTCATATGTTGTTTCAGGTTGTTGTTGGTTGCGTTGGGTTTATTCTGCGCGTTCAATAATATAAAGTCCATCTATCAGGAGACCGAATTCAGACGGGCGTTGTACGAGGTAGGTCGCTGAACTCGTTTTTTTTTCGACGAAAAGGTGAGTTATCGCAGTTATGTCCACACTTTACGCTTTAGGTTGTAACACACTTGCCAATACATATATGGTCATTTCTCGTTAAATCTACTGCATACTGATCTTGATTTCCCTCTCAACCCTTCTTCAGATTTGTGATGATAACAGTACTGATATTAACAATCTTAGTGCCTCACACGTTTTGAATTCATTGACCATGTGCATATGTATCGGCGGTTTTCTCTCAGTGATCAAAAGCTCTTGTGGTCGATCCATCCTGAAAAGATACTATTTCTTTTGCACTTATCAATTATGGAATAAATCTGGGATGTTTTTACACACCTTCTAAAGAACCTTATTGCAGTATGAAAATAAAAAGGGTGACGGAGGTCGTATTTGGAGGTATATTACGCAACGTTTCACAGCACTAAACTAATCAGTTAAATAACTGTACAAGAATGAGACAAGGTTGCGTTTGTGCACAGTGGGTTGCCTGTCCATTGGTTCAACACTTCGTTCACAACGCCGGTGTAACCGTCTGTAGTGTATGCAGAAAAAACCTGTATAGAATCGGATTCAATCCATAAGCACTTAGCTAGTTTTAATCTTCCTTTATCTTGTCCTAGCTATTGAGGGTTACATTGCCAATTGAATTTCCGTTACAGTATTAAGGTTCTGCTTATACACTGAACTCAGATGCCATAACGAATGTCATATAGCAGAATATCGAAAATTCACACAAGAGTAACGATTTTGAAACAAAAACTTCTCCTCAGTTGGCCTATCTAACTAGTGGTAAACATTGTTAAGTGAACTCTAATTTAAATAGTCGGCAATCCCTATGACTTCGTCATGTCCGTCTGTAGTATTTGTCAAAGTAATTTAGACATTCTCCCCCTTTTTCCTAGTATTTCATCCCTTCTGATTCCCTTTTCCGGATTGATCCTGTAACCCGCGAAGTAACTTGTCAACGTAGTTTCCCTTATCTGGAAGATGTCCTCAAAGTTTTTTTGTCCTAAGTTAACCTAGTATCCTGGTTACTTCGTAGTTCCTTCTTTTGGCTTCTATGTGCTGTCGATACAGTAAAATGTATTTGGTTGTTATGCATACACGGTACTTGTAGCAGGCGTTTGCGAAATTGAAGCGAATTTCCCTAACTGCTAACGCACGTTTTGAAGTTAAATCTCTGTGCGTACTTGATTATGTTCAACTTTTGGAGAACACTGTTTAGAACCCGACGCTAATACTTCTTGCATTGTACGGCTCAAAACAACAGACGAGTACTTGTGTACATAGATGTCGGAATTATTGAGATGTGAGATCAACGGTTTGATTCCAGGCATTGTACTTTCTCGTCGGTGTCCTGTCCGTTTGCGTGTGTATCGCCTCGCTTACATGTTCCTTGAACAGCGTCCGAAAGCACGCCGTCAGTAGTCACACGCTGTCTGCTTCTGTTTAAGCCCGTCGAACTTAGTCACCCACGTACTTTCTGATGTTGAAGAGATTTTGCTGTGGTTTGCACACCACTGTGCCGCAGTCTGTTCTAGTGAAAAATAGGAAATTGATGCATATCGACATAGCTTTCAAGAAAATTAGCTACATGTTTGGGCTCTTGAATGCCTGTGCTAAATTTCGCATACTCGTCTGGATCTTCCATCAACGTTAAACTTCCAAATTGTTTCAGCCCTATTGTTGTACCCAGTGTTTTAATGGAAGATGGAGGTTGCAAACGGCAAACTTCGCTAATTTTCATCGGATCTATGCAATCACAAAAGGATCATACAAGATTAAAGAAGGATTCTATTCCTTATATATATATATATATATATATATATATATATACACTAAATAGGATCATGCGAAGTGTTGAGGTTTGGAAAACATAAGTGTAGCCAGGTGGTGGTGTTTTCTTGTGTGAGAATGGGAGCAAACCAAACCAACTGGTGGGAGTGTTCTAAGATTGCGTGGATTTGAAAAAGACCAATAATAACGTGGATTGTCAAACATTCATGAGAATGAGCTGCTACCACTCTTACTTGGCTAGCTGTAAAATACGTCGTTTCTTGGTTATGGCTGCTATGTTATGAGTTGTTTTCATGTCAAACACTGCTCTCTCAGCACTGCTTGATTTGACATGGCTACGTGAAATGCAGTACCGTTAATTTGTGACTTTTTCTTCGTAGCTTTGTAGCCGGCTTGATCCTCGAGTCACTAAAATATGTTATAACTCAAATTTATAGTCGATTGTTATCGTTCCAGCTGGTACAATCCGGTGAGGAAGGTGTGCGTATCATCTTCAGTGCGTTTTGCACCATTTGATTTATATATAAACATTAATTTATATTCCGATAACTTTCTTCTAGCTACTTACAAACCGGAAACCAACTATCCAGAAGGCAGCATTCCACTGTCTATTGGCTTATAAGAATCCGGCATTGAACACTTACAAGTAGGTTTGCGTTCAGTTTGCCAGTTGTGTATTCGGAATAGATGAATAATGCTGATGGTGTCTATTTGTTGCATGTTTTTAGGTTCCAGTTTTTTCTCCATCTCGGCTGGCCTTGCAGTTTTGACATGGATAGCTTGTTCGTTTTAGCTCACTTACGACCTCAACTGCCATATGACAGCGAACGTCTTGCTGTAGTATACTGTATGCTACTTTGGTTTTCTCCTTGAACGAGCAGTCAACTTTCATATCCGAATATCGTGTGTTTCAGGCATTTTACCGTATATATGCTTTAGTTAGAGACTTGATTTTCCCTCACCATATTTGTTGTTTGTGTTACTGTACTGGGCCGCAGATTGGCTTTCCAAGAAAAACCTAACCACATATTTTGACGAAGCCTCTTATCCTCACTTCTGAATTAAAAGTAGTCATTACACTCTGTTTCACGATACGATTAACAAATTAAATGCTCCCACTTTTCCTATTGTCCTTAGTATTAACTGGCAGGCGCCCTCCATGATGTGTTTTTCCAATCTAAATTCGCAGAGAACAACTCGAGAGAATAATTGAACCTCGGACATTTCGTGATGAAATCCGCACCTTCAAATTGGACACAGCTATTCCAAATCCAGCTCATCGTGCACATGTTGCACCGATTCTTTTGCGGTTAGTTTACACCACTTACCAAAAGCATGTTTTCTTGCCCACTTACACGTTTTCTGTAACTGCCTTCCTCTCTTCTATTTGTACCGCAACCTCAATGAATTATTTATTTGGGCATTATGATTATGAAACACGTGTGTCATAAATCTGTTGTTTTATTGCACGCATGTTTATTCTTTTTCCCGCCACAGCATACTTTACGGTCGTTTGCAGTTGTCTAATAAAGCATTCGCACCGGCTATATTCACCAACCTGGCCGCTTGCTCTTCATCGGAATTTTACATGTTCCTGGAAATGCTTTTGATTCCGCTCTCGGATGATTCCATTCTTCCATCTGCTCATTGTGAGCAGGCTTCCACCAATGCGTCTACCAGCCTGGTCGCATCAGTTCGCGATTTGCGCGACCGTGTACGACGAACCTGTCATGGTGAAGAATCATCTATATCGTGGCCAAAATTGCAGGCGTAAGTGTGTTTATGTTTGTGCCTGATTTGATTTATTTAAGCCAATACACTTCCTCACTATCGGAGTATCCTTCTCGCTTTCGGCTGCCTGTGAATTGAAAGTGTTATCATTCTGCGATCACTTGAAGCACACCTATATACGACGCATTCTTCGTTGCAGGCAATTCGCTTGGGACTTCGAGCAGTTTCACGTGTGTGCGTAGCACTCGCTCATCAACTCTTAGTGTGGCCGATGGGCCTCGTCACGGTTGACAAAGACACACGCTTCCCTTCCAACCTGCGTTGTCTGTGGCGCCAGAAAGACTTCCGGTTTCCGTTGAACGAAAGGATACATAGTGCTTATGTGTGTCCTGTTTTGCTCTGTGTTTCGGAACCGTAGAAGCGAAGATGTGAACAGACTTGTTGTGTCTGACCATCGTTGTCTCCGCCAACTAGCCCACAATAAGTGGACTTATCGAGTGAGCAATACGGCTGTTCGCCAGCGTGCAGTCCGGAACGTTCGGAATGCGCGCTCAGCTGGTTAACTGATCGCGCTGTACAGCTTAGAATAGTTGGGTCACACACTCCAAATGTCACCCGGGCGTTTGTCGTACCTGGTATTATATACTGAGATTACGAACAGTTGGGTAAAACCGTGTAGTGGTCAAGTAACAGCTTGGTCACGAAATGAAGAACCTGACTGCTCCATCGAGCAAAGTGGATAGATATCGCCTGCCTGGCTGGAGTCTTGGTGATTACTCGAGTCGCTGACTAGGAGCTTTATCCGAAACGGTTGTGTGCTAAAATCAGTAGATTACCTGTATTCATATCTCTCCTAGTTCTTCCACTTATCCTGTCTTTTTAATTCAGTTTTCATCCTTTGTGGTAATTTTTTCTTCTAGATTATTCCTCTTCATTGTTGTGGCAAGTGGTGGCCCGAACTGCCTTACCTTCTAGCCAAGCACTTGGCCATTGTGATTGAATGAATTAGTTATCTTGGGTATATCCCTTCTCGCGGATGAGGTCGGAATGTAGTACCAATAGGTCACCATGTCCTGCATTGGGTACGAAGACAGCGTGTACAATGGCGGCCCTATCATAGAACGTCGTTCAGCTGTTTACTGATCAATGCGACTGTTTTCAGCTGGTTGATTTATTGTCCTCCTGGAGCAGAATCGCTAGTTTATGAGCTGTCTATACCACGCTCCAGTGGCATCGATGAGCAGCTGTTAAAGTGTCAACTCCAGAATAAACTTGTAACCTGAGCCTACGCTTTTTGTGCGTACGTGGTCCGTATGTTCAGACCATTTTTGCTAACGACAGTTTCGTACTAGTGTTACTAAACAGTTCAGTGAACAAATAACTGGCTATGCTAAGATATCGGTGATATCAGGTTTATCGTTCTTTGGTGTTTACCTGATCGGCTCCATTGTGGATTTGTCAAATCGATTGGGCTTCAGTTGGTTTGTTGCACATTGATGTAAGCTTCTATCTGCTCTGTTAATATGAACCGGCCGAATAGTCTGTGAGCCACATTGTAAACTGTGCCTGCCTATTATCAGGTGATTGTAGTTAGATTGTCATCCTTGAACGTAGTATCTCTTCCTTCCGAGAACAGGTCTGTAACAACAGGTCGGGTTTTTCTATATCCATCGGGGTAATTTTATTGCGTTTTTCATTTACTTTTTGCTTACACGTGGATGAAAGTTTCATTTTATCCCGGAAATATTTTGGTGATATACATCGTATCTGGATATTCTAAATGAATATGCGCAACGGGAAATGGGGTTAAATGTGCCTTATTCTGTGAATATTTCAACGCATAGGTGGACACATTCTGACTAAACTAGCATCTAGATGTTCGTAAGTAGAAATTCATAAAGTATGGGGTCTATATCCATAGCACAGTGGTCGGTAATGTTTGTTTTCTATCTTTTTATCGTTTATCATTAACCTTTAAATCAGGTTCCGGACGATTGCGGACTTTCTTTACCTAGAGCCTGACAACTGAAACTGAGTTATCTTCTTGTATCGTCCACAGTTGTAAAATGTGAGAATGTTCGAAATAATGTACATTTGGCGTTTTGTTTTTGCTTGCTCACCAGTTTAATAATCGTAATGTATTTCACGAGTTAGCAAATCTCGCTCTTCCTCATCCCCCAGCATTGGGCAGCTACACAGTTTTCGACTCACACAAGCTAATGCATTACACTTGACAGCCAGCTACTGTTTCCATAATCATCGTCTCAGCTCTTTTGTGTGATATCTATATGATTTGCGTATGGTTATATCACCTAGTAATCTTGTTCTTTCTTCAATTGTTCAGTTTGTCAAAAGTGCTTAATCACGTGCTGGACTATATGGGTCATCGACTGGGTACGACTTCCCTCGGGTTAGATGATGAAAGCCTAGGTGATTCAAAGGCGCATGGTAACGCAGACATATTGCTTCGTTTGGGTCTCTGTTTGATCGCAATGGTACAGACAGTGAGAGATTTGAAATTGTCAACAATCGAGATTGACCAAACCACTGATGACGATCAGTCGTTTCGACTGCCTGCTGCGGCTCAAGTCAAACGGGTTCGATCCACTGGGGTTCGTCTACTCGAACACCTATTCACCTCTAGAATACTTCTTTCCGAACATTTTTGGGATTGTCCTGAACGGTTGGATGCCGTGAAAGATGTTTGTCTGCATCAATCTTCATTGAACAGTCTATTAACAGACTCAACCATTGTCAAAAGTCATCTGCTGTTGACTTTGGCACTTCCATGGTCCGTCACCTCTCAGTTGGCTGACAGTTTACTTGGTGGACCCGCGTTGGAGACACTGATGAAGTTGCTTAGCCTTCCCAAATTGAATAACTCGGTGGTTGAGTGTATTTTGGAAGTGGTGACAAATCTTCTGTTCTCTCCCGGTATGTTTGACTTCTCACTGTTCACAAACTTTGCATTATCTCTGAAACGGTCATTATGTAAACTTCCATTTTATTACCTCACTGCGTTATATTTTCTGGGAAGAGAATGAGCACTTCACTTGAGAGTGTATCCTATCTTCTCAGAACTTTCTAATCACTGGATGAAGTTACTGTTTATTTGATGTTTTGCAGTCAACTTACTTTGCTGCCTAAGTAGTGGTATTCGGTAAATCAACTTCAACCTTTCAAAAATGGATTCACCTTAGTTATCTGATTATTTATAGCCGCTACTTTGTTCGCGATGTAGATGCCCTCACAAAAAAAAACCTTATTGCTGGTTATTTGTGGTCTCCTCAGACATCGGGTTCTTGACTCGAAGTTGAATTTGCAAACTACGTTTTAGTCAGTCAGGAATCTTGCTCTAGTCTGTGGAAGAGTTCGCATATTTCTGATACCATTGTTGTGCACCTGTATATTCTTGTGATCAGCTGGTTGCACCAAATCGCAGTATTCTAACGAGTTACTTGGGATATGTACTTGTGGACCACTGAGGTTGATGGAATTCAATTTAGGTTGACCGCATTCCTTGTTATCTAATTTTGTGCTCACGGCAGGCAGTATTATCTGTTGTAGCAAACAGCTCCGCTAACCCGCAGACGATCACTGTGTGATCCGGTCATGGCCTGTCAATTTTTCTTTTGTTCGCGGGTAAATTTGTTGAGTGCTCCATGTGCTTTTTACTGGGCTGCTCTTGTGAATAATCCCATCTCGAGACATAATATTGCATATTGAGGTTTAGTCACTATATAGCCATTCATTCTTTCAAATTGATTCGTCAATTCATGTACTCGCAATCTGGTCCAGCCAAACGGTATCCAGAGAACGTGCTATTCAGTGTATAGCCTGTCAACAAGCACTGTGTAGCGACCACTTGACACAGACTTGAATTAGACAGCAAATGGGCATGAGTTCCGCATTCGCACAGTGGTTAATAGTAGATTTATTTCGTAGTGACCGTAGTAATTTGTTGTTATCCCTCACAGTTTGTAATCGATGGGGCATTTGATTCTCTCCAAATGGTACTCATTCATCAAGTAGCCATTTCTCCTCCCATTCCATACGTGTCCTTTATTCGCCAATTCGATTCCCCACCAGGTATTTGAATGAAGGAGTACGCTTGTACATGCCGTGGTGAGATCGTTTCCATGGTATGAGCATTTCACCTATGCAGTGTTGGTCCAGCTTATGTGTGATATAGTGCAGACCAATGTCCGACGGTAGCCGACCGTTTCAGCACTACGGAGGCATGCATGCACAAGTCCACACACATGTATTCGCATGGGTGATTGATGACGTGTGGCTCATTTTTATATGCGTGAATGTATGAGCAATGCACTTTCTCTGAGCCGAGGTGTTATGCCTACACACGGAATCCGCTCCAGCAGAAACGTTGTGGATAGCTGCGCAGATTTAGGTAGCAATCTTTCCACCGATCTGTTCGTGTACTTCGAGTTATGAACTCGTTTGGTGAAGACTAGCGCTGCTGTCGGATGTCTTGATAGACGCGTCTGGAAGAACCGCAGTGGGAAGATGAACATTAATTTGCTTGTGTACTGCGCAGTGGTGCTACACACGGTGTTATATGACAGTAAACGTTAGACATTGTATCCACAGAATGCGTTGCATCTATGGATGCTTCCACCTGTCATTTCTAAGACGCCTCTTGTTTATTGGATGGTCGGGTATGATTCCGAACGCTGGGACATTTGAGAGAACAGACGGGATTGAAGCCATGCTGATATTATTCGGCCTCATTAGCTCGTACACGTCCCTAGACTGGCTAACAAACGAATTCCGCATCTGATGTACGGGCAGCCACAAACAGGCGAACGGACTCTCAGTGATCAGAGTCTGAGATACCATGGTGCGTTCCAAGCAGGCCATTCGCTTTGTGATGTCGATCGTAGATCGTGAGAAGATGCAAGCTGGAAGCGGACCGCCTGGAAAAGTGCGGTCTGGACAGAAATTCTAAAGTTTCGTGAGTGTGCGATATACGAACAAACCCTATAGGGTATGATTTCTGTTACGGATGCTAAGGTTGACTGTCAACATTGACCGGTTCAGCCACCTGATCACAATTACGTAGAACATATTCGCTTTAATATTGTCCTAATGGGTCCTAGGACCACGCAGCTACAGTGGCATTCATGTCGGAGCTTGGCGCTTTCGAGCAGATAGCAACAGACACGTCGATATTGTGGAACTTATCACTTGCGTTAAATGAAGGCTCAATACATTACCCTCCGTTAGAAGTAGATGAGTCTATTATCATTCCATCATGATGAAACCCTTCTCACTTTCAGGTTACGTTTGTGTTCATCCTATTTTATTTTTGTTATCCTACCGTTTGGAGTGTTTGGGATCAAGTCGTTGAGAAAGTGTTCACTCGTGTGAAACATGATGAGTCATTAGTATTCAGTGATTCATATACTTGTTACGCCCTTCCAGCGGTAGCTGATCGATGTCAGCTGTCCGTGTTTGTTTTTGTTCCGTTGTATAGTGCGAAAATAAAACCTATTTTGACATACTAGCCTATTGTGGACCTTACATTCTTTCTCTTCCAGACGTCCAACAAGTTGGTCGAAATCTGATGAGACCCCATCATCCTAGGATTATCGCTTACCTATATGATCGGATGAAGCAATTGTCTCAACAGAAGACCGTGCGATTGCTTGATAGTAATCATAGCAGTTTGCGTCTTCAGCGCGAGTTTCGCATCGTCGCCTATCTGGCAACTCCCATCACGGCAGATTCTCCTGATGCCTCCGTCGTACTTACTGGTGCTGAGGCCGATCAGTTGCTTCAAGGATTGCTTTCTCTACTCACTCGCGCAAACCTGCGGCAACCCACAGGTGATCGAATCCGGCTGACCCGTAGACCACTGGTGAATTCTGATGAATCAGCCGCCGCATACGAATCTCAGTTGATGTCACTGGAGGCTGTCGAGGCTGCACTGGTTCGAGCGGTCACCCAACTGATTCAAAGTACAGACAACCTGAAGGCAAATTTGACGTAAGCTTTTTCATTATCTGCTGGTGTGTTCGTTAAACGTTGAAAGATTCCTCCTAACTTTTCACGCTTGCCTTTGTCCTAGCCAAATAAGAAATTGCCTTCAAACTGCTACCTTAGTCATAAACAAGGAGCTGTGGATATCGCACTTCCGACTACAGATCTACTCATATTGAATGTATGGACGTTTATTTTCTATTCTTACAAGTTGAACGGTGTTCACATTGTATAACAGCTTTCTTAACTGGCCTGGCCAGCCGATCTGTGGATCCGAGTTTCACTCGCTGATTATGCCTAATCCGTAGCGTTAACCTTATCCGCACCAAGAGTCTGTGTATTCATGAGACGAACGTGTTTCTGACTACATCATCCACGTCAGGATGGGCACGACCAACTTACCTTGTGTGATTGGTCGTTACTGGAATCTTTTGTTTTTACCTTAATCCTCATGGCGAGTCCATCTAAAAGGACCAATTCTTGAGGAGGTCACTTCCGTCGGATCCCTTGAAGCATCTGTTAGACTTTCAGACTGTATGGAGACTACCCCTCTTTATGGTCACGGATCACGGTTCTTGCTCTATTTGTGCTCACTTCCTTCCTCTAGAGCTATCACGGCTCTTTTCGCCACAGTTCTATTCCGTGCACTGTGAAATCCAGTCCACTCAAGTCTGCTTGTCTGATCGTTTTGCGGACAGCCTGTATCACTTCATGTCGTTGATGTCATCATCTCATCCATTTTACACGAACAGTTGTCAATTCTGGCATTGTTATCTTCCAGACCACAACTCAGCGGTGTGTTGCGGATAGTTGGATATTTTCTATACATGCCAAATATTCTGGTCTCATTTTATTTACCCCTACTTCTTGCCTCTGTCTTCTGGATGATGTTCATGTTACAGTTAAGCTCGTCGTCAGTGATCAGCCTGTGTTCCCGTCGAAGACAGCACAGTACGTATTGAAATTAGACTTATTTACCGTCGACAATAGCATGAACATCTTTGGGCCAATTTTTGAAATGCAGTATTATGTGCGTGGTATTCGATGGGAGAAGTAACTTGCAAAAACGATCGCAATGAACTTTTCAAAACAATGAAATATGCTCACTATTGCTGTACTCATCTTACTTTTTTTGTAATCAGTGTAGGTTATAGTACTCTTTAATAGCGACTGCCGCTCCCAACAGAGACCCATGTTTGCCGATATCCTCAGTGGTCTCCTTAAATTGCGCACTGTATGGACATCTAAATGACCTGAACTACTGATTTCTTTTTATCCATTGCACCAACACAAAAACAGACATATTCCAAGTAAATAGTAGGAGATGTTGGTTATTATATATTGACCATCTCTCAGTTGATCGCAGCTGTCACAGTTTAATAGATTTTCCAGTCAGCCTTTCCCGGAAAATAGCACTAGCCCCCAGTTTTGCCCTTGTTGGAATTGATCGGTAATGTACATCTTTGCCAAGACTTGAACCAGAACTCCGAACACGCTTTCATGAGACAGCCATGTTGACCACTTCATCACTGACCTCAGATTCATCATCATCATCATAACAGCCATGAGCCTGACCAAAAGGTACTGTGGCTCGGGCCGCCGCTCACCTCAACAGTGACGTGGAATATCCTAGAAGAAAAAGTTACTAAGAAGGTTGAGAATTAATAAAAGAAGACTAGGCGGAAGAACTAGAAATGGTATGGATACAGGTACGCCATTGACTGCGACACATCGCCATCTCGGATAGCGTCTCTAACCAGCGGTTTGGGTGATCACGAGGATCCCATCGAAGCAGGCGACACCTACCCACTTTGCTCAATGGAGCAGTCAAGGTCTTCATATTTCGTGACCACGTTGTTGCTTGACCACCACGCGGTTTTACCCAATTGTTGGTGATCTCAGTATATAATGCCCGGTACGGCAAACGCTCAGCTGGCATACGGAGAACATGACCCAACCATCTCAAGCTGTGCAACGTAATTAGTTGACCAATTGATCACGCATCACGAGCATTCCGGAATACGCGCCGGCGAACGGCCACATTGCTCACGCGATCAGTCCACTTAATATGGGCCAATTGGCGGAGACAGACCTCAGATTAGGCACGACTGAATTATCCTACGTAAACACTCAGTCACATCCGCTTGTGATTAACGCACGGATTGCCCTGCCATCCACTGAGGCGCGTCCAGCTGCCGTCAGATTTTGTCACTATGCAAATATTAAGCACCGTGTGAACATTCCAGATGTTTTCGCTCACAACACGCTACCCAGGGATTGGTAAACGCTAGGCTTTGTTATATTTGGACGACGGGTTGGGGAAAGCTTCAATCTTGGTTGCTGAATCTCCTTTCAGTGTTTGGGGAGTGTTGCTCCTAGCGTCGATAAATCTTTATGGATGGCCTTATGCCTGCAGTCTTCTCTTCCTTCTCTAGACGTCGCGGACATTCGTGGGAGAAACTCTACCTAACTGGTGACTCAGCATATCCAATTGACAGACTATCATCTCGTCCCAGATAGTTCGTTTGTCGTCTTATTACGAGACATCAAGCTCTTCTTGCTTGCACTCAGTGAGGCTATGTTGACCAAACAATAATCGGCTAACCGTATACGCTTAAAATAGTTTATAAAAACCATTTGTTTGCCCTAGAGTTGACCAATCGCTTGTTATTGATGAGCAGATTGGGATTTTCTGGAGACCGGTATAATCTAGATAGAAGGTGTGCATGTATTGATGTAGCTGAAACATAAGTCACTCCGGATTCTAAACAGTTGACATGAATGCGTATCTTCTAACTTTCTCCAACAAACCGGAGATCGCATGAAGTCACTAGAACAATTTTTGACTCGGTATTGCCGCTAGGTATTTTGTGATCTATCTTGTTCCCGACTTGAATTCATGAACTTTTATTGAGAAGCTGTTACTAATGTTTTGTATATTTTGAGGGAAGAATAGTTCAAATATCCGTTCATGTTATTCATCTCGGGTCATAACTTTTTTGGTTACACAGGCTGCTGTTTTTAGCTGCACCATTTTCTTTTCAACTGTATTGTTTTTCTTCATACAATTAAAGACGCGTGATTCACTTGTTCGCGCGTTTGGATTCGCGTGTATGTCGAAGTCTCCTGTGCCAAGCCGTAGGTGCTGGTGTTCGACGTATGCCGTCGATACCTGTGGATGTCCTACAGCAGCTTACGAGTATGGTTACTGCTTCTACCGAACCTCATCCATTGCGAAGATTAGAACCGTACTTGACTGAACTTATTGATGACAACAACCGATCTGTGGAAAGTCTCGTTGAAGATTTGTTATCCCGTGTAAGTTCACTTTGTGCGTACATCGTAAATACTGAAACTTAGTTCATTCTGATCAGTTCAACATATATCTTTAATTTTTCACTTACATTGCAGTTGAATTCTTGGGAACCGAACCGACTGGACCAACCGGATAGTGCGCGTCGAGAGCATGCCTTTGGACTTCTTTCTGAACTGGCCGAATTGTTAGGTCTGGAAAAAGCGCCAGATCAAACTGTTTATCTGCACTTGGGTGGCTTAAATTGCGCTTTGCATACGTTATCCCATTCGGACTTACAGCTTCGCGACGCTGCACTGGACTACTGCCTGCGTTTGGCGACGATTGTTTCATCGAAAAGACACGTCGAGCGCTCGTGGCCATATCGAACTCTCATCCTCGGCTGTCTTTGGCCTGGTTTGTTGCGCACTTTGCGCCAGTCGCGCGCCTCCGGACCGAAGCGCTTACATCTGTTGCGTCTTCTCAATGGGTTGGTTCATGCATTTCGCGAATATCCTCGATTTATGCCACTTGCACTGCTATCCGATTTCCACTCGTCTACTGTGGACTTTTACTCCAGCTTGCAAAGTGGTACCATTAGCAGACAGGCTTATGCTATTCGACGCCTGGCACTGTTTCTTCGCAATCCTCTCACGATAGTCTCTAAACATCGTATCTCTGGCATTCGATCCACTCTGTCTTTGACCGATTCAGAATTTGTCATTCCTGAACGAGATTTGCACGATCTGTTTCTTCCTATTCTACAGTTTTACCTGAACTCTCAGTTACAAAGCAACATGGAGGATTCAGTCGCGAGTCCAGAACAGAAACGCTTGTTGGAACATTGTCTAGATGCGCTGGGCGCCCTGGCAACCTATCTCTCATGGCCTGCCTATCAGAAACTGCTAGCTTCTTATCTGAACAGGCTCAAGACTGTAACCAATTCACTCCTTGCTGCTCGTCTTGTGATCGTGTTGATTGATGCATTTCAACCTCCCGCATGGTCAACTTCTTTCGGAAAGCTGGATTCTAATCCGGACGATGCAGTGGATTTAGACAAACCCCATGTGAATATTGTGAAGTGCCGTAAAGCTGTCCAAGCCAAGATGAATCAAAACCAACCTGATGAGCACAAATCAATATTAAACTTTATGTTGTCCGTGTGCAAACAGCTGGAACCGTACATTGCAAAGCCATATGAGGCCGCCAATAAATCACAGGATAGAACGGGCGCCTCTGCCTCAAAAACGTTTCGCATATCGTTAGCCATCTGCTTGGTGTCCCTACTTCGTCGCTTACCAACAGGATATTTGGAATCTCGACTGCCCCATCTCGTGTTGCGTGTGGTCGATGTGTTGCGCCCGTCTCAAACTATATCACCACGAACCCGATCTGAGGCAGTGAAATCGCTTACTCGGATTTCACGCATGTTAGGACCTGGTAAAGCCTTGGACAGTCTTGTGAACGTGGTCAGTCAGCAGCTTGGTCGTGGCTATGCTGCCCAGCAAATACGATTGTTCAGTCTGCATAAAATTTTAGCGGAAGTCGAATCGGCCATCATGGCTGGCGAACTGGTGTTTAAAGCCGGTCAGTTAGATACAGTAGGTCGAATTCTGACTGTTCACTATCTAGACGAGCTTGTTGGTTCGTTGGCCGAAGAGATGGATTCCCGACGTGTGGCTGGTCATTCATTGTCCTCCATTCAAGCAGACCGGTCACAGACGGACACCCAGTGGTTTAGCTCTGCGCACTTAGGAGGTTTGAACATTGTGGATTTACCTGAAGCTACTGGTTTGAAGGCACCTGAAGGACTAACTCGTCTTTGTCGATTGCTTTCACATAGTGGCCTCATGCGATTGTTCGAGGACATCCAAAAAGCCATTTGTACTGCGGCGATGGGTAAAACTTTTAAACGAAGTATAGATTTAAAGTCAGATGACGAGGTCACTAAGGGACACACAGACGATTCATTGCCGGTCGAGGTAGGTTGCGGCTTACGCTTTCGAAATCGAGCTCTCGCGCGACTCGATGTTACCTTGGCCGGATTACCAACACGCAACGGCATGTTCGCTGCCAGACGGTCTGAATGTTTACAAACTGACGGTCTTGTTCAGCTTGCGTCGCTCCTCATCTCGAAAAATATTTCTCAGGTGTTATCCGTCGATCACCAACACGAAGTTCACCTTGAAACTGGGCAACCGAAACAAAAAAATCCTACGGATGGGTGGGTGCAACCACGGTCAGCTCTACTGGAGCCACGTTGGAACTACTTGGAAATTGAACCAGAACCGACGCGTGAACGTAATTCTCTGTCAGCTCAATCAGAACTCACTCAAGCTCACTTGCTGGTTGGTTGTGGCCTACAAATCTTAGTGGGTCTGTTACGTTATCGCTGGTTGAAACACGGCAACGCGATGGATATGACCTCATTAGGTAAGTGTATCCCGCTTATTTTGGACTGTTTACGTTCCAAGTATGTGCGGGTTGCAGGCGCAGCGCTACGTTGTTTGAATTTGTTGTTGGTTATTGCAACGTCTCGTTCTTCCACTCTTATTCCACAATTCAGCGATCACCTGCATACAGCTGGCGAGCGTTTGTTTGATTTGTTAGCTACCCATCCTGGTCTGCTGTCTACCAAAACGGCCGCTGCAGATATGTATGCACAACAATTTGCCTCTAACCTCTATCGTGCGCTGGCCTCTTTGGTACGTCATCAAACATCTTATCCGCTATCGCGATCGCAACTACTCACTCTGTTAAATTCAGTTGATGTAGAATTGACTCGGGACGCGGCCACAACGCCGTCACTGTCCTTACTTCAGGCCATTTTACAGCGTCGTCTCAGGGACCCAACCTTGCAAAAGGAAGAGGCCGATTTTCTTGCTCTATGCGGCGATCCAGAATTAAATGCGGAATTTACACATCGTCCCAGTGGTCTGGTTGTCGCTAAATCTGCTGACCGAGATCAGCATCAGGCCACTGGTGCCGGTGGAGGTGCGCGGCTGTTAGACCTCGTTGATCGTGTGCAACACCTGGCCATCACATCGCCCTCAGAGAAAATACGTGCGGATTCACGTTGCTGCTTAATCACTTTCTTGCTTAACTATCCACACAAGGCTAAATTTGTACAGAGCTTCGTTGCATTTTGTCTACGTCAGCTGGAGTATAAGAAGCCCACAGGACGCCTGTCTGCTGTGAGCTTGTTGACTGGCCTTGTATCCGATTTGCCTATTAGCCGACTTACCGCGAACAGTTTGGATGAGGCGATTCTTGTGAGCGTCGGAGCCGCCATAGAACGCGAATCGGTGCGATCCATCCGCGTGGGCCTGTTGGCTGTCGTTCGACTTTTGTTCGCACGATTACCAGCTCAGACAGCTGAGGCGCACTTTAGAGATTATCTTCTAGCGTTTGCTGCTGCTCCTGCCGTCACGCGTTGTTCGGCTCGTCTCCTGGGATTACAGTTGATCGGAGTTGTGCTGGACTCCCAACCGTGCTTGACTCTGAAACAGTATCGCCCACTTCTGATCAGGCTGTTGGGCACAGACACACTACCAACAGCAGCAAAGCAACTGTATCAAGCCGTGTTGTCCAATCCGGCAGTGCGCTCTATGTCCGGCATTTCTGTCTTGTTTGGAAATATTGAATTATGTCCAGCCGAAGAGGTTGAGGTTGCGAAAGCGGCAACTGAAGATGCAAATTGGGTTGCTGAATTGAGTTGCGCATCTACTGTCGATCAAATGGACACTGATTCTATCGGACCAACAGTTGAATCAGATGTTGAAGAAAACCTGATCGAAAAATCTATTGCGGAGTCGGATGATGCCACTGAGCTAGACGAGAATGTGGATTTGAATGAAGAAGTCTCGGATATCGAACGTGAACCATTGCATTTTGAAGAAGCTGAGGATAGCGCTCGACTTACATGCGACAGTCTTATTGGTTCGACTCATCCGGAAAACCAAAAAATGTGTAAGTCAGCCGTAGATAACCACTACTTTCTGGTTGCCTGTACTTTGGAATACGCACTTCAACTAGTACACCGACTGGTTCATGCTGACACGGACGGTACGGATCCCGAATTCGTTCTGGTTTCAGCAACCATGATACCGGTTTGGCGATCTTTGGTTGGATTTCACCAAATGTCTTCGAATACCTCACTTGATTCTTCGACACCTTTTCAACTGCCAGCGAATATACAAAAACTTCACAAACGATATGCCACGCTGTTCAAAACTATCGGTGGTAAAAACGTACAGGCATTTTCGGAGTCGGATCACTGGAGTTTGTTATGCGCTGGTCATCGTGGCGTGCGAGAGTGGGCCTCGCGCTGTCTGGTCCCTTTGTTACGGTTAGAAGTGGTTGCCAATCAAAATCTCGTATTGCCAGAGAACGCTTTGGTCTCGGAGGGTGTAGGACCGCGGTTCAAGTCCGCATTCTTCTGCGAATTACGCAAGAAACATAAATTGCGTATATTCCTGGTAAGTTTCAGTGGTTTAAAAAAATTGTTTTGCTATGTATGTTAATCGTCCACTTTAGGTTGGACCTAAACATTCTCTGCTTTTACTCGTGTGAACTTTTGAAGTTAAAAGCATGGAACTCAGAACTGTTTTGCTAGAGCCTATTTCATTTTACATGCAACCCAACTGGAACATGTTCACCTACTCAACCGCACAACTACCGTTACGGCCTGCCCACCTAGGTGGCCTAGTATACATTGAAACCGATAAATACAGTGAAATTTGGCACACGAAGGCAGTGGTACTTTCATTAGTCAGACCGTTATACAACGATTGAATGAAGCATTTTAACGGGGGTTGCATAGTATGTTCGAGCGACTGCTGTTCGAAATCGTCAACTAATTTGCTTCATCACATCATCACCTGTGTAAATTAGCAGTAAGATGACGCTCCGCTCAGGCACACATACCTTTTGTTACAGTGTGATCAAGCTTGTTTTATCGCTCAGTTAGTTCAGGTGCTGTAGTTTATTTTGCAGAGTGCCTGGTGAGCATATTTTCCTGGCAGAGTCAATTAAGACACGTACCAGAGCGTGTTTGTTTTTGTGTTGTAATCGCGATATTCGTGATCTCTGTTTTCAATTTCAATTTGGGAAACACCTACTTTCAGTTCCTCAATTGTCCCCTTCCGGTATCCGTGATGAAGCGCCTGATCGGTTTATTGGTGCTGAAGCGCAAGATCGTCGCACCCAGCGGTCGACGTATATTCGTTGGGCAGTGGCTGCTGTTAGAACCGATTGCAGTTCCGTTGTTGATTTATTCTATTCTGAAACACCTGAGACGTAAGCCGAAAACTGATGGGAGAAGAAAACGTTTAATTCAACTTGTTCCGTTATTGTCGTTCTGTACTCTAGCTCATTCGGTTTTGCTTTGATGTGGTCTTAATGATGAAGGTTGCTGTACACAGCCGTCATCAATCTGAAGCCATCTCTTCCTGAACAAACCAAATGATGCATAATCAATATTTCACGTGTAGCGTTAATCAGTTTACAGCTGTAAGCTGTGGCTGCTGGTATCGGTTTCTGCCCGAAAAGAACCAATAGCCTCGATTATGGATCTTAATTTGAGATGTATGATCAGCTGTCCAATCTGTCGCCTATGTTAGAAGGGAGAGATCGCTGGTTGCAAACAAAACTGGCAGAATTGGAACATCAGTACCGCATCAGTCCTTTGGAACGGAAATCAATACCTTCTGTTGATCCCAGTGCATTGCTGAGAACCCTAAGGTCAAAAATAGACTTGGTGACAGTGCAGCCAGACAAAGACTATGATGTAATATATTATCGATTAGGTGGACTACGTTGTCAAAACGCGGCAGCTTTCCATTCGACAGAGCACCTAATAGTCTAGACGCGCTTCTTGAACATTCTATTGATAAGCCAGTTACATAGCCACTGACGCCACGCGGGGCTCAGATATTACAAGTGTTTGGCCTGTGGAAGCCTCCATAACACTGAGTTCGACACCGTCTGTGATCATTTCGGTCGATTAGTCGACTGGCTTGCAGAGCTGTTGCATTTTGAAGAATACGTTTTGGATAGTATACTTGTTGCAAGAATTAACCATCGACAAGCGCCACCTGGTGACTACGGGTACGAATTCTCTCTTCGTAAACGTTCCTGTGAGGAGTAGATGGGTACAGAGGAGATAAGTATCCAAAGGATTGCTGAAAATCAGTTACGAATCGTTGTCATTTGAACTATGTTCGAGATTAGTTGAGCATCCACACTTCCAGAACAATTTGTGGGCCATCAGTAAATTGTTTTACTGGGAACGTTTCACTGTTGGCACAGAGGTTTCAAGCCAGACGAACCAGTTACAAATTTGGTGGTATTTAAGACAAACTAGACCTAAGCAACTGAACGAGACAAAACGTAACAGGTCACGGGTAAAGTGTACATTGGCAGGGATCAGTACTTCGTTCGAGTGACAAATTACAGCAGTCCGAGAACACGTGATCACCTGGACGGAAGTGAACTCGTTGTGACCTTTCACACACATCGATCAAAGGGTCAATTATTTTTGAAGAAAGTTGATAGGGACCTTAATAGGATTATCACGCCATCCAGCCATCAATCAGGATTCAGTTTACCTCCTGCACAACTAAGACGACTGCCTCTCTGATGTTCTTCCAGCATCTTATATATGCTTCATTAAAAATATTATCATTAGACGGAAGCTCAGAAATTAGGGTTTTAATCAATCCTGTTTTGACAGATATCTTTATTGCTTACCTTGAGGAGAAGCCATGGACTACAACCGCTAACCTACAAAGGTGATGATATGGTAGGGCAAATCAGTGGACGACTTCAAACAGCAGTCGATCGAATATACTACACAACCCCTGTTACAATGCTTCATTCAATCGTTGTATAACGGTCTGACTAATGAAAGTGCCACTACACCTTCACACACACCTTCACACTACACCACCACACTTCACTGTATTTATCGGTTTCAATGTATACTAGGTCACCTATGTCGGCAGGTCGTAACGGTAGTTGTGCGGTTGAGTAGTTGAGCGTGTTCCAATTGGGTTGGATGCAGGATTAAACTAGTGACACCGGTGCGAAGCAAGCATCTATTATTTTCGATTAGGCTTCACTGGTAGTCGTCCCGGAATTGCCGTGGTAAACCGGCGAGTTTATTGTTTGTTTCTTTGTGTGTATGTGTTTGCAATCTTGCTTTTCTTCTACTAAGCTTATTTGACTCCGCTATCTAGGCACCAGAACCGCACCATTTACTTGATCAGATGCAACGGAATTCACCAGACATTAAACCGTGCAGTCTGCTGGTTTTGAGTTCTGTTTTCAGTTTCTAGAACTAGTTCCGTTGACCCTGAAATCATGATCATCGACATTGAGGCCAACAGTACATCGCTCATAACTGTTGCTGCTAAAAATAATTTTATTTAAAGTGAGATAGACGTCATTCAAAACTGTCTCAAAAATCTGCTGGTCTTCGTCGGCACTTACGAACGTTGTTGTGTACATGTTGCGTTATGTCGCATTCACTGTGCACATTTTTGGTACGTTTTGTTGTCTTTTACATCTGCTCAACTAGTTTTCTGTGCGTTATATTCCCGAACAGCTCGAAAGACTTTTGTACGATTCACTGTTTCAACTGGAATACGATGCACGAGAACCGCTGAATGAAGAGTGGTCTGATGCGGTGAGTTGCGTCTGCGGCGTCTTCACTTTTTTCTGACTCGTCTTTCTTCGAGAAATAAAGACGTCTGCTTGCGCTTTATCACTGTATTCCAATTATAATGTTTCATTTGAATTTACTCACATCTCTCCGTTAGAATACGCACAATCTGATAATATCCACGTTCACTTATGCTATCCAACAATATATTGTGCGTCTGAAGGTACTTCATCGCACCAAATCCCCTGTCCATACATTTCATATTAAAGCCAACGCACTCACACGGAATCTGTCTGGAACATCTCTTGACGAATGGACGACCGTGTCATACCAGCAACGTTCACTGTATTCTCATAACACTTAAGAGCATGGAATGTTCGTGTCTCCTTCCGGTTACGAATTGGCGTTCGTTGACTGTTACTGTCTGTTTCAGTTACCGCAGCAGTATTTTGGAGTTATCTTACCTGATGTGACCTGTCTGGGGAGCGCGTGAACTTTTTCAAAGCTTATGATGGTCAAGCCTAGGGCCGAGTGGAGACATTGTGTTAATTGTTAACGCTCTTTCGTGTATGGAAGTAGTGTGAGCAAGATCGTTCCATGTTTCTGCTCTTGACCAGCTTTCATGTTGGTAGCTGCCAGTGTGACTATGCAGGACTACCGTGTGTAGTAGATGACAGTTGTCAAAGAAATCCTACAGATTGATGATGTCATCTCTTCGTCCAAGCCTTCATTTTGCTTCTCTGAGACACAAGACTGGTTTTTTCATCTGTGCGTTATCGTTGCTGGCGGGTTACCTGCGTTGGACGTGTTCGCTTAATTGTTTATTCATTACAAGCCTAATGGTTCGTCTAAGGAACTGAACAGTCGAACTATTGGTGCTCGGATGATACTAGTAGATCGCAGCTATCCGTTTTGCGGACGCAGCGTAACCCTGCCATTGAAAGACACGACGTGCAAGACCGTGTACGTGCGGTTTTTCCATATAGCTGTGAAGCTTGGCCTGTTCGTACACATATTATTCAGCTATAGTCCGTTTTCGACCATCGATGTCGTCCTAGAATTGCACGCATTTGATAGAAGGATCGTATGCACAACAAAGCCGTTCACTAACGTATTCTCAGGACACATGGACATGTGTGATAACTTCGCTACCTATGTTGTATCGACTTCTAACCTATGTTTTTCTCATGCATTCCGGGTTTGATTGAAGATACCAGCTTGGTGGTATAGGTACGACCCAACCTCCATATACAAGGGTTTGCTTTTGCAGGGTTATGTTGGTTTCTTTGCTGTGATCCAAAGCACGCTGCCTGAATTAGTTCATAATCGAGATCATTAAAGTTATTTTGTGGGACTGTGATCTTTTCTATTACGTTTCAGTTAATCGCTCTATTTCTTCCCATTCGGTGTGATCTATGAGATGAATAAATCGTACTTTCGCAACATGCTAAACAACAGTCTTTCAGTTATTCACGGTTAGGCTAGCTGCACCATTTATCTCAATGGTTCCAAATTTTTGTCAGCTCATATCCTCCTACAGCTTAGTAAATGTGACGTCATCACCTTGGTCATTCAGTATTCCTCAAGCGACCAACCAAAACAGCAAAGAGGTCACCCAACATATTGAATGCGTTTACAAATGAATACCACTTACACTTGATCACGCGTGTCGATAGCGTTCGAGTAGAAGTAATCCGATTTAAAGATATTCATAAATTTGAAAGTCAATGCGGTGAATGAAGTTGCTTCGGTTTATCATGATCAAACTGAAACCTGCTCAGAAGCTCTGCTAATGTCCTGTACTCAGAATCTTGAAGCACTTCTTCCGTTTAGTCTCCCGTCGGCACTTTTTGATGACCTCACATTAGCTTAGCTGAACGTTTTCCAATAAATGAAACCAACTGCCTAAGACTGTTGAGTTCATTTGGCTCGTTTCCCAGTAAGTTGAATATCATATTCTGACTACTGTTGAAGCAATCCTCATCCGGCAGACGACTCTTACTTCGTGTGTACATATCGAAAAGTTGCTATGATGTCAAGGTCAGCCATGGTCTTTCGGTGATAAAAACGGCATAACTCTTTACAGAGCACAATCGTGACTTGGAAACCTTGTCATACACCAATATCCTATTATTTTCGCGCAGCTGTATCACCTTCTTTCCTATCTCATGATTCGGGTACGTTTGTTTTTCATCTTGACAGCTTCGATCCATACAATCACCTTATAGGTGGCTTGTTTACGAACAACCGCTGATTAGTTCGTTTGCTTGTTTTTCCTCCACTGTCCGACTCTAATTCGCTAACCTCCATGATAACTTCATAAGTATCGCTCATGGTCTTGTTTGCATTCTACTGTCTCCGTTGCAGTAACTAACTTAGTACTAGCTTTAGCCGTACATCTTGCCTTAAATCTAGACTTTTGAATAACCCCGTAAAGATGCACGTGTTTTCTCGCATACAGACTGACCCACGAAAATTTAGCGGACTGTCAGAATTCTGTCAGTCCCGTTCGTTCATTTCCGATCGCTCAGTTTGTCTTTCGCTTGCGTCCGAAATGGATGTTGTGCATCAAACACGATCCTTGTCTTCTTACCAACTCAGTCCGTTTTTCAAGCGGACGTCGTAGCCAGGCCGTTCAGTTTATCGTAGACCATCCCATACATTATCTTGTCCCGTTGTATTTTCAACAGTGTTGAGGCAACTTTCGTTCTCTATGTGCTTTCGAAGACAGTCGTATTGAATGGCTTTGGTGTAGACCACAGTAGATGTAAAGCCTTGCCGATTGTCACCTTGAAATGCAGGCAAAGTAACCTTGTTTTTCTTGCTGTTCCCGAAAAATATCCGTTTCTCGCCCAGCTCGTTGCCAATTTAATTCATCTGGGTCAATTGCTTCATCTCACCGTGGGCCGAAAGCCCGTGCTGCGTCTGTTTCGTCGAGCGAATCGAATTGCTTTGGACGAGCTCAACTGTAGGCCGCATTGCTACACACAGGTAAGCTCTCAGTTGATCGGTTTGGCCCAAGCCGCTGTGAGTGTATTGGCTACAGTTTGTTTGCACATTCATATTCATGGTTATGTTTTGACGCAAGCTCAACTTATCCACTGGCGTGCTTTTATTTCCCCCCGTGATTCTCTGGGACCACTGTTATTCGCCTTTATGATGTACGTAACGCATTGTTGTCGGTGACCGTTTTTGTTGCAGTTTATTCCATGGTTCCTCTTGTGCGGCAGTCATTGACTGGAAATGTGATAACTACTCGCTCTGGAGAGGTTCATACTGTGAGAAGAGTCACCATTTTTGCGCATCTTCGTTCCTTGTGCGGCTTTCCGTAATGTGGTTTATCAGAAATAAGGCTTGCTTGAACACCTTTGGGCAAGAATTGGATCCAGTGGCTTTCAGCACTTAACCCGTTCGAAGTCGATATGCACGTAATACGTAGAGATCATTGCCGTCGGTCAGACTTTCTATATTTTTATAAACATGCACTACTCCATCAGCTCTAACGACCAGCTTGTTACTGATGTGGAAGCCTCGATAGTTGTTATGCAAGTGACTTGATGAGCACCGAGACATTATCATCTTGAGGTATCCCGTTATTCTAGCGGGTTTCATCCTGACCTATACTGCTACCTTGACGAGGTGGTCGGGCTTGTGTACTGTTTTTATCCGGCGGGCTATGCTGATTAGGACTCCGGTCCATCCAGATGCAACCTTGTCAGACAGGCCAAAGGGGAGCAGTCAGACGAAAAGCAGTTACACTCATAGGATTGTATGTTGCACTGCTGACCGCATAGGAGTGCTTAGGCAGTGAGGCAGAACTATTTTCATAGGTGTGGCACTGCTGTCTTCCGCATCAGGAAGAGGGGGATAAGAAGGGGTACCCTCAAACAAAGAGAACTCC
>LUCH01003174.1:16399-30392 GCA_013368495.1 Paragonimus heterotremus | reverse complement strand
ACATACAATCCTATGAGTGTAACTGCTTTTCGTCTGACTGCTCCCCTTTGGCCTGTCTGACAAGGTTGCATCTGGATGGACCGGAGTCCTAGTCAGCATAGCCCGCCGGATAAAAACAGTACACAAGCCCGACCACCTCGACAAGGTAGCAGTATAGGTCGGGAGCAACGCACACACGCCTAAACAGCATATAGATTAAATCCAGACGTCTCAGATGCGTCTCCTAATCTGACGAAGGGGCAGAAGAAGAAGAATGGATTAGCTGATGCGGATAGTACGGTGCTTTGTGATGTCAAGCCCTCTGGATAAGCCAGTCTGGTCATATTTTGTATTATCCTGATGGAAGGTGGCTTTTGCGGAGGACAAACGACGAGAGTAGAGTTCACGTACATTAGTCGCAGAGTACGGCAGCAGTGTGGAACGAGTCATTGTATGCATTTACGATGCGCTAATCTTAATAATCTGGTTGAACATTGAGCGCAATCTTAGTGATCGATCACTTTTGTTTTTAATCCCTGTTTGCTCCATGTGTAGCTGTAAAGTTCGATTTTTTCCGAATCCCTCAACGTTGCTTTCTTTTAATTCCAGATTGCGGAACCGCCACAAAACGTCAGCGATCTACTTGAGCTTCTCTTCTCTTGTGGATCCCCTTCCCAAAACCAGTGATTTTTGTACAGCTTACAAGCTGGTCACCATTATTTGTGCATACGACTTACGTGTATATTGTTGCCATTGTACAAATAATCACGATGAACGTTGATGGATCATCGAATTGGTCTTCTTCTGTTCGCACCATCTGCTCACCAACCTAGTTAACACTGCTTCATTTATCTTCTAAAAGCTTGCTCCTATCGTTGACTAGTCTGACCTGGTATCACTAGTGTTTGTACACCGTTAAGCGAATCATGGCTAACTAAGACCAGCTCATACTGAACATTAGGTGAGGATGAAGATATTGCCACGAGCCGGGAAGTTGTATACCAAGCGAACGTTGACCTACTACACAGGGCGAAGTCTTCAGACCTATGCTGATCGAGCGTGATGTCTGAATGTTGTTGTACGTACTGATTTCGTCTCTATTGATTCACGTGTCAAATGTGCACGAGTTTGTATTACTGATGTTTCGTTTTTATATAGGAACTGTTTTATGTTGAGGCTGCTTGATCGGAATACGTGGTACGTTTCGTCTTTAAACAGAACATTTACGCTTCTCATCAGTGCGTATACTTGCCGCGACCGGAATGTGAACTTCCATTCGCTTTCTCATGACGCAGCACGAGATGCAGCGTTTTCAACTCCACGTTCGACAAGACTGAATTTTCACGCACGGAAACAGATGCAAACAGCAGCGATAACCGTTGTATACTAAGAATCAAGACTCAGTTGTATGGAAAACGTTGATAAAGAACGGGCAAATTTCTCGCAGGGAGTTAGCTGTTTTAATAAATTACGAACATGTTGATAATATATGAATAGTTCACTCTGAGGTAAAACCTCATAAAAAAACAGTGAGAATTCTTCGCCCTTTACATGAAGACCTGAATAAGCGCGCAGAAGAACAATGTAGGCCGTTCAGAAGAATGCTCTGTATAAAATGCCACACTACTAAACTCTTTCTAGATATTTGTGCAACCTGATCATTACTTACAAGTGGACGTGGCGGAGCAAATCTACACGAGATACCGATCGTGCTTCATGTGAGACCAGTGACCAAATTGTCAACACTGTTGTGCTCATAAGTATGTAGGCCGAAATTTAAATACCGATAGCAACAAGAATATGCACGAGTTGCGACCTGTAACAACAGCGAAACTCGTTTCGACTGCTCCAGTTCGGATAGGACTGGCTGAAACATACTTCCAACTACGAAAGCTGTGGTCAGCGTGTGAATAGTTTTCAGTGTACCCCAATCGTGCTAAATCAGTAGTAAAAGGGATGCTTAAATGGTTCGCCAAATGCTAGTGGGATCGTTGGAAAATGAGAGGCAGTTACGGGTATTAAAATATTTCATAGAGGGAAAGTTGCTTCCTGTTACTTTCTTTGCAATCATCATCACCATAGACAGCAATATATCACTGGTGCTTAACTACGACACAATCATGAAGAAGAAAGCATACCGTCTACAGGAAGACAAGAAAAAAGGAGGGGGAATGGACCTAACTACAAAAAATAGCTACGTCTGCATTCAGCGTCAAGGTGCCGACACACTGCAAACAAACGACCGAGCTGTATGTGAAAGCAAGACAGCTTCCTTACGGCCCTTCATGCCCCGCGTCACTAAATGCACTCACTTCACAGACAATTCAGTCAAACAACGATAACATTCACGTCACTGAACTCGATTAGCAGCCATTTCACATAAATACTCCAGCCATCGACTCTGTGAGTCGTGAGGCCCACAATTTGAGAAACGAACTTAACCTAGAATGATCAACCTATTGGTTATTTTTCTACGCCAGGTCGTCTGTCTACCTCGCACCTTGTGTCAATCGGCCGCATCGTCGGCAGAAAGTGCTCGATATGACAGACGACTAGCTGGCATCCAGAGCAGACAACTTATCTTTGAAAATGCAAGGATTTAACAAAGGAACTTGAATGGTCATCAATATCAAATACTTGCTTTCCAACCTGTGCTTACTCGTTGATGTCACCCGATTCGAGTGATCGAACGTGGACATCAAAGGTCAAATACATAAAGACAACTCACGACTCATACCCTGAACGGCCATGTTTCGCTGCGATAAAGTTGATACAACCCTCATTGTCTCTTTATAAACGCGATCCCTAAGACTCAGAGATATCGTTGTCTATCGCCAGTGGTACCGCTAGATTGGCACCAAAAAAGGCGGGTCTTGAGTTAATTGTCTTTTAACACTAAAAAGCTCGATGACTGTGCAGTGTGAACGGTAGCTAAAATGAAACTGTGTCTCAGTATTACGGAACGGTGCTGATAATTCAATTTATTAAGCATGCTGAAGGAAATGTGCACGTATTGAGTATTAACCTAAATAATCAGTGTAAACGCAACACAATAATGAACCGAATGTCAACATCATTCACTATAGGCTGAACTCCTCAGAGGTGGTTCTGGATTTCGGTTTGAAGACTAGCAGATCATCTTGTTTCAAGCCTAAATCAAGAATGGTATCTCTGGGCTTTATGTGAGTTTCTCTATTCTGTAAATTCCGATCCATCACAGTCAACTGCATGGCTGATGGCCCGCTCAGGTTAAAACGTCGACTGATCGCCATCATGGCGACTAACATCGGTGCATCTCTTCGCATTCGAAATCGCAACCCAGTTTGGTCGTCAGGGCCTAGTAAACGCAAACGCAACCACAGTGATCGAACGGCTGGATCAATTTCACCTTTGTCACCATAGCAATCGATGTCGGTTTTTAGTGCGTCCATCGGTTTGATCTTCGACCCATTCCTGGACTGACCACGGTTCGGGGGATTCCACTTCACAGCTGGCACTTTCATTGTCTGGTGCACACATGCTTTGTTGTAAGCTTTACGTAAGTTGTCAAGTGAGCTTCTGAGGGAGTTGAATCGTTGGGCTGGAATGTAGGGCCGTTTAATCGTACAATGAGATCCACATATAACATTGAATTTGCGTTCATCTATGAGGCACAAATTATAATACAAACTCAGTGCGCACGCCCCTGCGATGTTTGGTCTAGATTGTTGTTGACGTACTTTGTGAGAGGCAGTTTTGTTTAGTTTGACGGACGATGTGAAAGAAGTACGCGCATTAAGACTGCGAACGCTCTCAAAGCTCCATTTGTGATCAGCAGGCTCATTTAACGAGCATTTACTCAAAAACATTGTATTGTACGATTGTGCGCTTGTTGAGGACAGACGAGCGGAAGGTTTATATCTGACCACAGGTGACGTAGAACACGTCGTGATGGATGGCCCAAGGTCACGCAATCTCAAATATGATTCCGTCCATTCTTGCATATACGCCGGTTCTTCTTTACACTCGATGGCAGGTCGGCAGGTTCCCATTTCCTATGGATCAGGAGGTTTTTAAATAATGCCGTTTCTGGAAACAGTGTGGTAGGAGTAAATACACTTCACAAAATGTCAATTTTCCGGAGACCACCCATCAATTGACACAGCTTTACAGTTGTTGCCGAGGTCAAAGGGAATCACGTGCACAGAAAACCACATTTATCGACCACGCATTTGAAAGGCACCAGGTGAGCTTCAGGTTGTTCACCGAAGAAATCATACGGAACAGCTAACCGGTAGGCATAACAAAGAACAGTAGCACCGAGCTTCTTGCTTTGTTTTACTCATTATCAAGGGAGCACAGCATGAAATGCAGATCCACAAGTGCACTGCTGCCAATACGAAGGGGCTGAATCCCGAAGTGATGTGTTGGTTAAGTGGTTTCAACCGGACGCCATCGACATAGTGTCGTGCCAGACAAATCAGTCCGGTTGATCGTTGTTGAATACAACAACCATAGTCAGGTTTCGTACCCAAATGAAGATGGTCTTTTGTTCAAGAAAAACGATTCGTTATAGCCGGTTGTGTGACTGCTGCCATTAATTACAGTCTGCTGACCCAGTTTTTTGACACGTTTAAACGAGCTCTCCTGAAACTTAGGGAGGAGGGGACCACGCCGGAAACAGTCGAGACGTTTCCGATGACATACAGAGCAACCCCGCACCCCAGTACACCAAACAACAAGTCGCCGGCAGAGACACTGATGCACCGGAAAATCCGCCTGCCTGTTGACGTTACACGCCCAGCTCCACGACTACCATCTGTGCGAAACAGGCGCACGGAGCAGCAATTCAACCGTCGTCATGGTGCGACCAATCGTACGTTTCCATCAGGTCAGTTCGTACTCGCGAAGGACTATGGTGATGATGTTGAGAAGTGGATTGCAGGCTACATACTACGACGGACTGGTCGAGTCACATATGACGTTGAAGTGCAATCTTCCGTATGGGTCCGTCATGCAAATCAGCTGCGTCCTTCTTTCCAACCGGTGACCGTCCTGTCCAGCCGAGTCATTCTATTGGATGTTCTCCTGGATACATTCGACCTATCTCAAGACGTTTCGGCTGCCGCTCCTAATCCGGAAGCACATCCTCCAACCATCTGCACGCCGAGAAGATGGACGGATCGTTCTCGAAAACAAGTCGTGCACATGCAGGTAAATCCTCGACAACGATCTTACGAGCAATAAACTCAAGAGGGAGGTGTTAGGTGGACAGCCACCAAACAAACAACTGCATTCAATTACCGCACCTTTACATCGTTTTCCATTTATGTTGTAGCTCACCATTGGTGCTTCGTTATTGTGGACTAATAATATCGCATCAGTCTGAACGTTCATCTTCCAACGTATGTTTTCATATCGATAAACATTGCATCAAAATTTGTTTGTCTTCTCAGTTCGAATCTCGTGATTGGATATACGATTAGCTGATCTGTTCAACAACTCACGGACATAACAGTTGGGACTTTTAGCTGCACTGCCTTCCAAGTGTATATGTTACCGACAGTATCTCGGTTCGCATAAAATCACGTATAACAGTCAGCGGTAGCAGCAAACTTTGTTGAGTAATGATGTTACATTTTTTATCCTTCATTGCCCTTTAAAAATAATAGAAATGGATTATCCAGCGATTGACACCATCGTTCAGATCATTGAAAAAAACTGATGTACCGTTGTTGAGGTCTTAAGCACTGAACAGTAGGTAACAAACCTACAAAGAAGTCAAATAAAATCGTACAGAGACGGTTCATCGTATGAGAAATGGATGGATGCTGAGATGCTAATTACAACAGTTACTGAGTAGCAATCTGTAAAATTGCTAAGTAGACTATCACTGCCAAACAGGTTTGCAAACAACTGTCAACGCAAATGACGATCAACTAAAATCGATGCGCTTATATTAATCCAAAACGGCGTTGAGCTTGACCATATGGCACTGCATTTTCAGCCGTCGCGCATCGCAACAGTGAAGTTGAATAGACTAGAACGAAAGGCAATTAGTAAAACTGGACAAACCAAGAATAAGCGGAGGAATTGGAAATGGTATAAATGCAGGTGTACCATTAAATGCGAAACATTACTAACACAGATAACATTTCCAGCCAGCAATCTTGATGATCACGAAGACTTCAGGCACAGAAGACGACTCCTAACCACTCCAATAATCCAAACATTCAGGACCATCTTATTTCATAACCATGTCGTTGGTTGATCATCACAGGATTTGATTCACCCATTGGTGGTCTCACTATGTACCACCCGACAAAGGCAAACGCTCAGCTGACATCGCAGGCTATGTAACTTGGTAAGTCTACCCGTCCATCGCGTATCCCGAGCGAAACGCGCCGGCGAACGGCCACGTTGATCACACCATCATTCCACTGCATGTAAACTAACTAGCAGAGACCACGATAGTTAAATACAGTTGGTCTGCTATTATGTCCATCAAAGACAGACCAAGTTTCTGAACCACACAGTAAAACAGAATGTACACAAGCATTATGTCCCCTACCTTTCAACGACAGCCGGATATCATTTTGATGCTATGGATGACGCAGGGTCGCAGGAGAAGCATATGTTTTTGCTGTTCTGGCTTAGATCTCATTAACAATGTTACAAACCGAGGAAGTGGTGCTACCCAAGTATATGAATACGTCCACAGTCTCAAGTGAATCACGTGCAGTGAAAAAACGTGCGAATAAGAATGCCTCAATTACAAAGCAGCACTTTGAAAGTGTAAAGCGCACTGCATCTAAACCATCCCGGTCATTTATCCTGTTCAGCAGCGTTTGCATGTCTTCGCAGAGGTATGAAACCGGACAATATTATCCGCATACTACAGGTCAGTCAACTTAACGTCATGATGAAGTTCAGCGCCAAGGTCTAAAAAGCAAGGCCGTCGTCTGTTATGAAAGTGTTCATGATCCAAGACCCATGCTCAGTGTACCCTTGATAGGACCGGGATTGTGTCCGTTCTTTATATATCTAAATTTCTTTGAGTCTATCCAGCTGACATAGAACGAGGCTAGTTATTAACCTAAACTGAGCAGACACGAGAATTATGCCTCCGTACTCGCCACATAGATTTGAGGCCCCCTTTTGAAAACCGGGATTACTGATGATAAATGGTACTCATGAGGTACGGATATCTCTTCAGATTCGCAAACCGTCTGAAGAAGTTTGTCGGCTCCGATAGAAAAACCTTCATTATCCCTGAAAAGAGAGTGCGAGAAGAGGTCTAATCAAGAAGTCCTGTTACACCACTGTAGTTTAGGCCCCATGGCCACTTCTGCTTCTGACGGACTGCCTAGTACGCAATAAATGACCATTCGGGTCCCAGCTTCTGTGTAGTCCAGTTGAAGTCTGTTGAACTGTTTCTAAAAAGATTCAGTCCACCAATCAAACACGTGCAACCACCTGGTTGTACGACATGCACCTTCGTTTTTGAGTAGTATAACACGCGCGAAAACTGAAGAACCAAATGAATCGGATGATTGATTTGTCGGTCTTGAGTAGTGTACCCTTAAGCATACACTTCTACAGATCGGGTACTTGAGTAAGAGTCCCTAAACGGATTCGCATGATGCAATCCGTCGGCACCTAGAATGTGTATATCCTGCTGAATCATTGCGACATTCGATGACCGTAAGGCCACACTACATTGATCGAGATAGAGCTGGGCCGTTACGGTACTGATGTTACAGTCCTGAGTCAGATAAGATGCCGGGAAACAAACATTGGGTAAACAATCTACTAAAAATGGTACCCCGTGAAAGGTTCTTGGAAGCACGGTGGTTGTTTTGCAGTCGCTGATCTCATCACTTCATCGATGATAAGCAAAACGAACAAGGTCAATAGTTTAATCATCTACGGGTACGCGAAATAGTCTAGGGCAACCTGCCAAATTTCTTAACGTTTATGGTCCAACCGTGTATTACACCCATTACACAGGCGAGCAGTTCAATGACCAGTCATCCACCGCAATTCTTTCGACAGTGGTGAGTGACGGACTGTTTGTGCTGCACGACTTGAACGCGCGAATTGGGCGGGCATCAACAGCCTGGTCGAGAGTCATCGGATCCCACGACATTGGTGCGGCTGGTCAGAAATGGTGATCTTCTGCTCCACTTGTGTTCTACCCACCCGGCTGAGTGCAAACGCTCTCACGACGTGGACCTACCCACGAAGCGCTCATCACCACTTACGTGGCTACATGGATGTACGACAGCACGACATTCGTCAAGTGTGTAGCACGGGGGTAATGCATGGGGCTGAGTGTAGAACGGTTCATAGGATGGTCAGGATGAAACTGTTTAATTACGTATGTAAGCCAGTTTATCATACGTCATCCAGAAAGCGGATGAAACCGGAGGTTAATCAATTGGATAACACAAAGACGAGGACGGTGTTCCAATGTGCAGTCACCCTTCTTCTAGGCTTTCTCTCGATCTCACTAGTTCTGGCAGTGTATGGCAACACCTAAAAGACCAAATTGCACCGGCGTTTATTGGAGCCATTGGTGTTCACTGCTAGAATAGCCCCAACTGGTTCGAAAACAGCAATGATACGACAGACGAATCAAGCGTTTACTATGTCCATGTTGGAATTCAATAATGAGACCAAAACAGCCACGTTACGAGGCGTTCGCCGTTAACTCGTCTGGAAACTTCGCGGAATCAGGAACTACTGAAGAAAATACAAAGTAAGTTGATGCAGGACTAGGCAACCATCAGCAACGAATGGACTGCTATGATTTGCTTAGGATGACTGCTGGCCTGTTTTTTAATCTAACAGAGCATTGGTGGATGGGGCCTCTCTTGTTTCTTGTGCACAACTAGATGATATAATGAAAGTCAGATGCAAACATTATCGGAGCCTACTAAACCGGGAGCCAATCACCGACCGGACAGTCTGTCATGCCAAGAAATAAAAGTCATATGATTTCGCCCCAGGTTTGGTAGAGATAGAGGTGGTTGTTAGAAAACCGCGAAGCAGAAGAGCCGGGGTGAAAATGGGTAATTAGAATGAACTTTTGAAACATGGCGGCCAGGTTAGGGAACAAGCGTGATTCCAGTTGGTCCATTCCATCTGGGGACAGTAAGTAGTCCCAAAGGAGAACAAAGATGCTCTCATTGTAATTTTATTTAATGTAACAAAAAAGAAACGGAGAGCGGTTACCAGGCAATTAATCTGTTACACTGTGCTGAAAAAGATCGTGCAAGAATCTTAGTTAACTTATGAAATTTTGAAGAGCAACGTCCTTGAAGAACATCGTGTAGTCCGGGTCAGTCGCAATACCATCGACTTCGTGTTTGCCGCTCTTCAGATCCGGGAAAATGCCGTGAACGCAAACATCTTCCTCCCTGTGGAGGTCAGCAAGGTTTTTGATGTCACGAGTTGTGAGGCACTCAAGGTCCAGATAGTATAATTAAAATATTGCAGACGAGTATGAAGGCGGAGGTTATCTCAGAATTGTCGTTAGTGTGAAGCAGGACTGTGTCTTAGCTCCGACACCATTTGGTTTGAACTCAATGTTAACAGATGCCGTTCAGAAACCTGAGTACGGTGTTCAAACTGAGCCCCACACGGACGGTCGCCTTCTGGATGCCTGACGTTTCGATGTCCAAAGCCAGTTACGTAATTCGACTATCCACATCCTGGTGTATACCGATTATAATGCACTGTTTGTACATAAGGAAGAAATGCGCAGGTTTCTACTGCCTGGGTGACAATCCGTCGACAAATCCGTCCGTGCGCCACTGGTTGCGAACTCGTGTGACATAGGTCAACGCTCATTTCGGACGTCTCGACAGAAGTTCTGGGGAAAATCGCAGCCTTAAGATCAAAACCAACATACTTGTCTACCGCATAACGGTGCTGTGAACGCTGTCAAATAGCACTGAAATATGTGCATTGTACAAACGGAATATGCGACAAGTGAGCAGCTTTCATCAGCAACGACGGCGTTGTGAGATAAGGCTGAGCGGTTGTGGAAGCAAGTGCGCGGAACGCAAAGAAACTGAAGATATCACGTCATGTTGACAATCGTATGGCGTTGTGGCGAATGCGCTGGCCATCTCAGATTGGTAAATCATCAACGTACACATTGCACATCGTCAACGAAGACACGATGAATGTGTCAGAAGAGAACCGGTAAGTATGGTTACGTATTTACATATCGTCATCCGGCAAAGCGGTATTCTGATATTCAAAAATTTGGATGCACTATATTGCTAAAGGTTGATCCGTTTCTCATTCCAATTCGAAATGTTGTTTTTGATGATCTTATACAGATTTCAACGTCTACTTCTAAACAAATCACATCTACATATTAAGTATTTTACCTAGTAGACTTGGAAGTGGCAGTGAAACTTGCATTTCCTTCCGAGAGGCGAGGGTTTCAATGTAACACCAGATTATAATCTCGCCAAATAACACTGACCGCCAGGACAGCAAAAACATCTACTCACATGCAAGTCCGTCTTAGTCCTTCAGGATTACACTGGGATATGAAGTACGCGATGGAAACTACAAGAGGTGAAGAGACAGACACGTACAACGACGGTTAAGCGCAAGCAATTTTAAGTTCAATCATACTGACAGGCACCCCGGAAACAGATTCGCCAAATCATACACAGTTTTCCAAGTGAAACTTCCAAGATACAGCAAACCTCAGATTAAGAAACGCTCACAACTGATGTGAATGAGTGCATGAGATGCGCCATATATTGCTCCTTCGGCAAAGCCTGTTCGCACGTACTGTTAATATTAAAGACGATCGAGGGCATCAATGAGTCACTCCAAATCGGCGTTGACTGCATATTAATCAGTCCTTTCTCATTTCGGTCCAGTAATTCGACTATTCATCAGGCTCATCAAAATCGATTTCTCCATCACTGAAGATGACCGTTCTCCAATTGCCTGTCAACAACGTGTCACTCCGATCATAAGAATCATTGAGATTTTGAATACACAGTCAACTGCGGAAATCACCTGAATTCTCGGCCAGCTAGTAACACCGTGTTCCTCAAGATTGTTTGAATTATGGCTCTCGAATAACTAGTGTACAACTATCTTCTCATGTAATTAACGTATAATGCGTCATTAGAAGTGTTCTACACCATACAGCCCTTCGAATTTTACCCAAATAAACTCTCTTTGGACCGCTTTGTCTTTTTGCACTATACAAATCGGGAGCAGTAGGGAACAGATACACTGTTCATTTTAGACGCCTTCCTCCGTTTTGCGACAGTTAGACAGCTGAGTTGCATCTCACTGATAACTAAAATACCATCCTGCTCCAGCTCCGTAGGCTGAGCCGCTGTGGGCGCGCGGCACAATACAACATGAACTCGCCAGCGGATCAAATCCCTTCAAGGTCGGCAAGTGAATGGTCCTCGAACGACGTTCGTCAACTTGTGCTTTCGTTGCAGTGTGTGTGAACGAAATTCAACAAATCGAGAAATGGGGGCCACATTTCTTTGCACGGAACTATGGTATACTTTTAAGTGAAGCGCCGCCAGATTTCAGAGACAGGATAATTCCAACTTAGTAGACGGATATGAAACCTGTTCAACCGTTGAGAAGTAGTATGCTTTAAACTTTGTGTATTTGTTAAACGTATTTTGACTGGACGTCATCGCTGAAAGGTCACGATTAGTGTTTACGTGATGAAAAACACATACTCACTGATAGATTAGTAAAGTGGTTGTCGAGACGTTGTCACTAGTTCCGTACTGACTTGCATATTTCCATTTAGTTAAAGAACACAGAAAACAACGAACCAGTTTCGATCGTTCATCGGTAAAACACAGTTAAAAAAAGGAAAACGAAGGAATTAACGGGTTTAACTGTTCAAAACATACGTCACAAAGACTATACACCAAGTCATTACACACTGTTCCGGACCCAGGATAAGGTTACACCCCGTGATGGAAGCCTGTTGTCCATGTCGCTGAGATGGAAGCTGGAACCACTCGAGGCCGGGTGGTTGTAAGGCCTGGACGAATTGCTTGTGAACAAGCACTGACTTACGTCATTCAACAATGATAAACCAGGCTGTTATCAAACTCGGCCTGTGAATGCCTAGGATTGATTTATTAGGTTGCATACGACCCGAAATGTAGGTCTACTAAATGAATGTTCACGAAAGCATGTGACGCGACTGTTTGGGGAGTTGATTCTGATCTAATTCTGGTCTAGGCTGAATGATACTCTTTAATCTGTGTACATATAGAGACATACAGGCGGATATTTTCAACGTTCCATCCCCAGACAGACACGATCATACGAAAGGTGATAGAGAGGACAGCTGGGCTTGTTACAGAGAAAGTAAGCTACTGGCCAATCAGCTGACGATGGCTTTGCTGGGCCATTAAGTCACTTTCGTCCATTGGCTGAACTGTGCAAGTCGACCATTGATCGGTTAGATTTATGGCTATGATAGGCACAATATCCGAATAAATCGCTCTTGATAATATAAAATTCGGTCTAGCAGTCTGATTCCGACAGACAGTCTTTTCAATCGGTTAGTCTCTGATGGAGTTCCAGACACGCTCCAAAAACATCATCATCGTTCACCTGGTGAGTGACGAAACTGCTTCCTACCGAGTGCATTTCCATGCCACAAGCGACTTGGCCGACGTTTCTTGATTAGTTCTGAGAGCTATCTTTATCGAACAATGAAGTAGACGCATATGCGCGAGGTCCAAGATGATAGCCTTTCTGTTATAAGACCGGAGAATCGGAAAGGGAGTTCGAGAGAAACATAGGCCTTGCTGATCTGTTGAGTGGGTCTGAGTATGCACCAACCCATGGTGCTGACATCTTTGAGCAGCACTCGAATAAACGTAGCTCCCCTCCTTATAACTTGCACTTTAGTGTAGGTGATTTCCTGTCCGTAGTTCTAGGTAAACATTGTCGTAGAAAACTTTCTTTATGAATATAAGTTCGCTGTCCTGTCCATCAGGTGAAAAACCGCTGCATGCTCTGTCAGTCAAATAATGCACGTGATTCTTCTTCAGTTTCGATGACGACTCTGAGAGTTGGTTTACAGATCCGTCTTGGTGTACATTGTGGTGAATGGCACCGTCCACTCGTCAGTGCAAGTGTTCACTTACAAAGAAGGTGTAGTTTTAGACTTCTTCCCTATACCTTCCGAATAAACAGAACACCTAAACAGTCAAAAACCGAAAACATAAAAATCGTAAACTGACAAAAAAATATATGGTTTTCCCTCATGTTGCCTCTTTACGCTTTGTTCTACTTTCTTTTGTTTCCATCTATCCATCCACTTCAGTAACAATAACAATACTTTCCTATGAATCAACCGATGCAAAAAAAGTTGTGTGGGTATAAATCTTGACAGTGTCGCACGACGGAGATATCCGATAAAGCATATAACGCAAAATAGTTCATGTCTGACCACCAATTACGTACCACAATGAATCCTATAACAGAAATTTAAAACACTGCGTTCCCTTGATCCAGTTCACGAGTAACGATAGAAGACATACGTCGCGAGATGTTAACATTTCGTTTACTCTCTTCAGTCACGAAGGTAAAACAGTGGAATATATAGGACATGCGTAATCGGAATCCGAAGTTGCTTCCTTTTCCGAAGCCATGCAAATCAATACTCGCCGTCCGGTCCTGAGTATGCATAAACTGTTGACTCATGCAGTTTGTCTATCCTGGAACTGATAACAGTCCCTGTTTTGTGTAAACCCGATCTTTGATTGTTTCTATTGTTGTTGCCATCCCCAAGTTCTGTATATTCCAATGTTTTACGTTCGTGATTGAACAGAGTAAACGGAATGGTAACAGCTTCTGACGTATATCTTCTGTCGTTACGGGTGACTTATGAAAATCATCCAATACACTCAACTTCAAGACAGGCGTAATTGCATCCCTCTCATTTGTCTGAAGATTGCCGACAATGACAAATTGTTCGCGGACGATTTGGTAGCTTAAAATT
>LUCH01003174.1:0-13601 GCA_013368495.1 Paragonimus heterotremus | reverse complement strand
TGTCGTTCATTGATGAAACCATGCAATAAAAGTATTTGTAACTCACGGGCTATCTGTTTCTCCACTAACAGGAAGTTGCCCGGTTTATTTACAGGTCTGAATTTGCTGGAATCCTGAAGAATTTCTTCCACCTTTTTCATATACTCCTGACGATTCATTATCACTGCACCGGTCCCTTTATCTGGCTTTAGAATTATAATATTTTCATCCTTCTTCAGTTGTTGTAGTGCTTCCAGGTGTTCAACAGTGAGACAGCACTTCTGTTGTATTGGAGACCGTTGGAAGTTGTATGAGATATCAACCAACTTAGCCTTTAGCTAACTGTCATGGTTAAAAGGGACACAATGTTTCAAATTTTAAGAGACACTTTCAAGTACACTGTCAGTTTTGATGGTATTTGTCTGTAACCTTTATTGTCCGAATGTGTCGGACAGGTTCAAATAACATCGCAGAAGTAAACTACAATCAGAAAAAAACTGACTACAAGTGATTAGTGTAGAAGAGGAACTGCTATCAGGCATGTTGTACTACGATGCTGCGTTACAGAGGGCAAAAATCAGCGGTCAATTCTTTGTCGTAACTGAACGCTTCTCCACCCATTAGGATGGATACGGAACACCTCGAATTACCCGTTAACACCGATTTCGACCATCAGTGCTCCACAACACTGAACCAACGGTAATTTTCCGGACGCTCACTGTTAAAATACCCCAATACTGATCAGCTTCGTCTCTAGCTAAAAACGTCAAGTAAAATGGAGGAACAAATATTCTAAATATCACCACGACATTGTGCACTTGTAGTCAGATGAGAAAAGACAGTCTATAGCAATAAAGTAAACAGTTTTGTAAAAAAAAACACAATATACCATAGAGTGTGAAGCACTGATATATTGTCGTCTATGATAAGAACGGCCGACAAAAGGATAACACACAATCGTGAAGTCCACCTTGATTTACGCGACGACAGCCAATGGCCCCAGGAAGCCATAAAGAAAGCTTAACAGCTGTGCGCTGAACATAAGCTATTTTTAGCTAGCGCTGGTTTTAGACACGGTGCACGTCATTGCTATACTTCGTGCCCACCTTCTCCGAATCAGACCTGGTTTCAGATCGACCAGACAGGTGTTAGTTATGGGTGGCAAGGTTCGATTCAGGAATGTCGTTCTTACTGGGGCACATAATTGAGTTCAGATTAAGCGATGGTATGTCGTCGTTTTGTCCTTACTTTTGCTGGGCAACGACGTCACCGATTACAACGATTAGCTGTTGAGAATCTGGTTATATCGTTGATAAAGCAAAAGTACCAAAGAAGCTTAGAAAGTAGGCTTAACAGTTCTTACCCTGAACAGCGTAATAGCTGCTGGATCGAGATCTCTCAAACCATTTGTGAAGCAGTTACTGTAACATGCGGCACGGGGGTTAGTGGACTGAATGAACATTGGATCTCGGATAAATCCATGGAGTTGTTAGAAGTCAGAGGAAACATTCCTTCTTGCAGCTCACAATACAAGTTCAGGAGAGATTTCTGCAAGAAACGGAAACGTAGCCTAACGGCTGATCATGAATCCTGGTTAATGGGGAAAATCGAGGAGATAAAGACCGCTTTTGCTTCAGGGAACACCGACAAACTCTCTAGGCTTATTCCTGCTACTGGTCCCGGACGACCGTCTGTCAGTGAAGCTATCAGCAAGGCAGATGGCACACTAATTTATAATAAGTCCAGAAGGTTGGAGCGCTGAGCGGAACACTTTGAGGGTCAATTTAGCTGACCTCCTGCTTCTAGCGTGCTGCCTCCACAAACTTCTGATGTAACGCCCTGATTGGTGGATTTAGCACCACCCACTGAGACTGAGGTTCGCAACTGCATCTCGACTCTCAATCGTAATAAGGCTGCTGATCCGGGTGTTCTCGTGCCGGTACTTTTAAGGAAGATGGAGAGGTGTTAGTGGAGACCTTGACTCAGTTGTTCAAACTTGTGTGGACGACGGAGACCATTCATCCGTGCTGGGGTCACGCGATAATAGTTCCAATATTTAAAAAAGGGACCCGGGGCTCTTGTGAAAACCATAGGGGGATTAGTTTGACCCCAATCATTTCTAGGGTTCTGGCCTCCATTATACTTCGTCGACTCACTACAGCTCGTGAGGTAAACATTAGAGAACAAGCAGGGTTTCGCCCGCGCCGAAGATGTACAGATCACATTTTTACTCTTCGTCAAATTCTAAAGCAGCGTCATGTGTACCGCCGGCCAACAATCGCCATATTTCTCGACTATAAACGTGCGTTCGATTCGGTAGATTGATCTACACTTCTAGAGCCGCTTAAACGCAGGAGTGTACTGACTAAGTACGTGAACACACTGTTGGCACTTTATTCCCATACTTCAGATCAGATTAGGGTTTACGGTGAGCTGTCTGACAGTTTCAGCACTAAGAGCGACGTACGTCAAGGCTGTCCCCTTTCATAATTTTTGTTCAGTTTCGTCATGGATAAAATAATGGAGGACTGTCTGCGGCACTCGAATGATGCCGGTGTGGGCCTCCTATCTGATGAACGACTGACTGATCTTGATTATGCTGACAAGGTGTTGTTGTTTGCCAACTTTCAAGCGGCACAAACAACGCTAAACGCTATTTCGTATTCTGCTAAGTACTTCGGAATGCGTTTTGCAGCTTCAAAATGTAAAGTGTTTCTGCAAGATTGCTGTGATTACGTAGGTTTAATGTTAGATAATGAAGTCATGGGGGTTGTTGACCGGTTTGTAGATCTGGGAAGCTGCATCAGTGGCGGAGGTGTAGGGAACGAAATAGAGGCGTGTGTTTCTGAGGTTAGGGCGGTGTTTACTAATCTGAGGCACTTATGGCGACAGAAAGGTATCTCTCCGAAGAATAAGGGCCGCGTATACCAGATAACAGTGAGGGCTGTATTACTTTACGGCAGTGAAACATGGCCGCTCAGGGTGGAAGACGTGAACCGTCTTCAGGTATTTGACCACCGATATCTGTGTTAGATCGCTGGTATCTGATGGCACTAGCGAGTAAGCAATGGAGCGAATAGGATATGGGTATTTGGTAGTGACTGTCAAACGAGTTTTTTCGTTCAATCCTTACACTTGCAGACTTGGATGGTTAGGTCATTTACTAAGGCTACTAGCTAGTGGTCTGCCACACCGATCACTCTTTGCCGATGCTGAAGCTGAATGACGAAAGATGCAATGTGGACAGATGATGATCTGGCGTAGAGAAATGAAATCGTTCACGAAGGGGTTGACCACTGTAGACAGAGTTCGTCTCTTGGGCTGGAGCCCTCGTGACCCCAGAGGTTGTTGGCTGAAGACGTTAGGTGCGATCGTGGCTTGTTATAATATTTTGTGGTATTTGTTTCATCCTTGAGTTGATAATCTATTTACCTTTTCCACTTTAGCTGTCGTACACCAATGGTTATACCAATAAAGCCTATCATACGGGCCTTTTATTCTTCTGCCTCTGAAGCGAGATCGATCGTTTGCACCGTTGAATCTGATTGTACAAAACAATTTATTTGTCTAACTACGTGGTGGAACAGATCCTACGTTCTGAGAGGTCTGACATCGACCCCGACACAGTTAACCCTTCTAAAGAATTGAATCACTGGTTTTGTATGTTCACTAATTTCTTGTCATCCATTGACACCCAATACCAACAAACTGACTACCTTGGTCAACTACATCTCGTCCCCGGTCTGTGAATATATCTCCTAATGCGATAGTTGTGACGATGCAATTTCCCTTCTACGGGATCTCTATGTGAGGCCGAAGAACGAAGTATTCGTTCACTACGTGTTAGCGATTTGTAGACGAGAAGATTGACAGACACTGGACCAGTCTGCCCAAAGACTAATATCGTTTGTGAAAGACTGTAACTTTAAAACCACTAGAGCCAAGCAGAACCGAATCTCCCAGTGACCCCTACCACCCTGTCAAGTGACACCCAAGGTCACGTCCTGGCACCAATCCGATGTAAAGGCGCTGTGTAGAAGAGTCAACTTATTGGTTTCACTCCGTTTATGTGCGGTTTTTTTAGTTGCAAAGACTTCACAAATTGAAATTCCATTCAATGGGACAAAACTACCGTTTCCACTCTGTAAACTGACCTCAGATCATAACGAACTTACTCGTCTTTTTCAAAACCTGGTGTGAAACTGCAACCCCATCGCGACAAAATCCAGAAGGCATATTCCAGCTGACGAAAGGGCATACGTAATGAACTTTACCGTTTGTTTGCTGAAGGAACCATCGAGCCTTCATCCTAATCCCTTGGAGAGTTCAGGTCTTGGAAGGCGCTAACGACGAGCACAAAAGAAGAAAGGCTGTTGATTGTAGCCAAACAATCAACAGATACGCTCAGTTGGATGCGTAGCCTCTCCCTCAAATTGATGAAATAATCGAGAGCATCACCACGTATGACATCTGTAGCACTATGGATCTAAAGAGTGCTTACCATCAGGTCCCTATGTGGGAAGAAGAGCCCTTTAAGGCGTTTGAGACACACGGACGTTTGTATCAATTTCGTCGGATTCCGTTTAGCATGAGGAATGCCGTCGCCTGCTTCCAACGGACCACTGACAATACAACAGCACGCGAATGATTAAAAGACACCTTCGTTTACGTTGACAATATTACGGCATGTGGAACCAACTCCGCTGAACATGATCTCCATCTTCGAAAGTTCCTAGATGTAGCCAGGAAATACGGACTGACCTTTAATGAATTAGAGATCACCATCACCGCTAAACAAATCGAACTTTTAGGTTACGGGGTAACCAAGAACAGTATCAACCCAGATCCCGATCGCCTAAAACCTCTGCGAGAATCAACCCCTCCACTTAACTTGAAGTTCTGGCAACGAGTGATGAGACTATCCGCGTACCGGTGGATGTATCGCTTCTCTGATGAAATTCACAAACTTGTGCGCAATAGAATTTCTCCTACTCACTGAAGTCAGGGAATCCCTTGAGGCTGTAAAAGACGAGGTGTCCAAAGCCGTTATCTGTACTATTCAGTACGACACTCCTTTAGTTGTCGAGACAGACAACTCTGATGTGGCGACCGCAGTCACTTTGAATCGAAGTGGTCGACCGGTAGCCTTCTCGCGTAGTCTATCGTCCAGTGAACAGCACCATTAGGCCGTAGAAAAGAAAGCCTATGCAGTCGTGAAATCCACGCGTAAATGGAAACATTTTCTACTACGCAACCCTTCTAAACTTGTTACAGACCAACGATTTGCCGCCTTCACTAACGGCAATAAGCACAGACGGAAAACAAAGAATGATAAAATTCAACGTCGGAGGCTGGAACTATCGCCATTCAAGTTCGATGTTGTGTATCGACCTAGTAAAGATAAACGAGCGGCAGATGCACCCTTGCGTAATTTTTGCGGGACCCTAATGACAAATATTGACTTGAAGGGACTACACGAATCGCTCTGTCATCCCGGTGTTTCTCGGTTGATGCACTTCGTGGGCGCTAGAAACCTCCCCTTTTCTGTACAAGAAGTCCGAAGCGTTGTTGCCAAATGTTCCGTGTGCTGTGAAATCAAACCTCTTTTTTTTCTCCAAACCTCGGAGCAAGGTTATAAAAGTCACACAACCATTCGAAGGACTGATTGATTTTAAGGGACTCCTTCCACCAGTAATCAACAAACGCCACTGTTAGGGGCAGGGTAAACCTGGCCCGGGTAACTCGAAAATTGGTCGAGTTCTCCTGCTGGCAGTCTTCTTTGATTTTTGTCCTATTGGTGCCTTGTACAGCCAAATTTGCATACGATTACTGTTATTCTTTATCGAACAACATTAATTTCGTCATGTCATTTGGGTCACAGTACCTATCTGTTTTACACTGTATTTTTGGTGCTCTGAGCATCAGAATCTATACAGTTATCATCACTGTTCAAAGTGTCAAGTTAACCGATTATTATCTGGGTAGCCATTTGCTCAGTTCCACCATTTCCTCGCTCTACGTTCTGTACCCTTTGTCTACCGCTTTTTATAACGCCAACGCTTGCCGCTTTGGTTCATAATGACACGCACGAGATCTAGTAACATCGGTGCATCAGAAGTATCGAGTGTTTGTGGCCGATTCGGCTGTCCCATGACTGTTCAGAACGGTATGCAGTGTTAGACGTGTCTACACTGGCACCACATTAAGTGCGCAGGTCTCACAGAGGACCAGCACACCCTGTTCGCTTCTTCAAAAGAGCTAGTTATTTGCATGAGCTGCCTTTTTGTGAAGGCTGAAGTTCGTTCAGGGCTGTACCCGTCCAGCTGCTTACAAACCCCAGTGATTAGAAACAAGACACGTTTAAGTGTATTTGCTAGAGGTCTGAAAATGTCAGTGCACTTCACATGGCCACGGTTGAAAGAACTCTGGTTGAAACACAAACGGCTTTAGCTGACATGAAGTCAGAACTAAACTCAATGAACCAGTATATTGCGCTTACCCTTCCAGGTGTGACGGTTGCTCGTAAGGCAGTGGCTTTGTTCACAGCCAAATTCAGGAAGCCGTGACAAACTTGTGGAGATGGTTTCCGACCACACCCTTTCCAGGGGAACAAGCCAGAGCGGGGTTGAACACCTCATCCCCTCCAGAACTAACAAACTTAGTTTCTGTCAGCAGACTTTGCTCCAGAGCTACCAAGTCATTCGGACTTCTTGTGACGTTACCCGCGAAGATTAGCACCGGGGAAGTACTGAACAAAACAGTTTAGCTAAAGAAAAGTCACGCTAATTTAAGGGGAGTCTCATTGGATCGCTCACTGCGGGGGCAGAAGAAGTACTCCCAGCCCGATAAAATAGGGTCACACGTCAAGACTGACCTCAAACTTCAAGCCAACCTAAAAGTCCTGAGTCTTATTCTCAAGACGGGATCAGTGCCTCCGAATAAATCAACCCACGTGCTCAGGGCCACATCAGAGGCAGTTGCATCCATCGCCTTGAATGGCCTTTAGAACTGCAAGGGTCTGAAACAGTAGCTCCCAAAGGCGCTACAGACCAACAATTTTGCTTTAAATCTCCAACCATCCCATCTCCAAAAAATTCTGTCAAAATTATTTTATTCCTAAACTTTACTACTCAATGAGTCTGTTTGGTTCACCCTCTGCATCCAGAAATGCTCATACTTGGCTCATTCCAGCCGCATTTTCCTCGGCTGGATCGCAGTCATTTGGTCCTAAGTTCTCCCCTAACCTAAAATCCACCCAACTCGTTGAGGGTGGAAAACTGCAAACCACCCTCCAGTGATTCAGAAAGCTAAGGCGATCCGAAAGCTGTCGACCTTGGGCCAACAGGTGCGGACCGAGCATCCCACGGGGAAGCTCACATATGCTCAGACGGTGATAAAACGGTCGCTATTCCCCAAGAGGGCGCAGGAAACTCTGATGCCGTGTACGCACTCCCCCTCTACTAAGACTGCTTTCACAAGCTCTTCCTCGCGCTCTTCTCTCTTTTTGCACCCAGTCAAATGAGGAAGTAGCCTGTCTGAGCATTTTAAACAAACTACCAGAAATCAGACTGTTGCTCCATGACAATTTTCCTTATATTCTTGCTTTAACAGAAACCTAGCTTTCCACACATATCACTGGTGACTAACTGCATGCTCCTGGATGCTCACTGTACAGAACGTACTTCTCCCGTGGTCGCATGGGAGGCCGTGCTGTCTTCCTAAGCCAGAAGCTGCCGGTAACAACTGTCATAGGGGAATCCACCTACCCAGAGAATTGTGACGGACTGTGATTTAAACTCCAGCTTCGTAGTCGTGACAGGCTTCTTGTCGGTGTTATTTACCGATCACCATCGTGCAGCACATCCGACGGAGAGGCCATTCTTGCCGCCCTAGACCGTCTCTATTCTACACAACGTTTCTCCCATCTCATTATGGGTAACTTCAACGCACCCAAGCTCAGCTATATAGCTCCTTCTGCTGAGGTCTCTGACTACAGATTTTCTAAATCCCTGCCAATGTTGCTCCATGAGAAAGCCTGGACACAACATGTTGAACTACCTAGACCGCAACGTCCAGGACAGACACCCTCATTGCTTGATCTTGTTGTCACAAATAGAGCTCACCTGGTAAACAGAGTTGTCATCAAAACACCGCTGGGGCGTAGTGACCACATGTTACCTGCTTTCAATTTCATCCGTTACTGGTTCCAAAATTCCGTAGCAAAGACCTCATTCAGAAATTTTCAGAAGGCTGACTTTGGCACACTGAAGACAGTCCTGAGTGCACTCAAACTTGTGTCTGATTCAGTTAACTCAAGCTACCTTTCTTTTAAAGCTGTCGTTCACGAAGTTGATGAGACTTGTTCCCCCCCCCCCCCAAAAAAAAAAAACTATGGAAGTTCTCCTCTGGTTCATCGCTCCCGCAAAACATACATCGTCCTCTTGATTTACGTCCCCGTCTATTCTTTCAGTAGCAACTAAGGGGCACGCCGGAGAATCTAGGAGCCTTTCGCTCTGTACGAAACAGGTGAAGGCGGGAAATCCGTCAACATACCCAACAGGCACAGTCAGAAATCCTATTGGTAGCCCGGGAGAATAAAAGTTTTCTCTTCAAGTATATGCGTCGCCAGAGAAAAATTAAGCCCTCAGCACTTCCTGTGCAGTTGTTTAATGGATAAACCTCCTCCGACTCCTAGGTGGTTGCTGAGGTGTTCAGAGAATACTATTCAACAGTTTACAATGTGGTTCCGCCATACTGACATCCGATTCTCCCGGATAGAAATTTCAATGCCCACTCCTAACAGCCGAATTTTCTGTGCTCGACGTTCAGGATCTCTTGCTCAAGATCAACCCTTATGGTGCAATGGGACTAGATGCGATCGATTCTCGGATTTTGAAAGAAGCGGTCCTTGGTTTGGCGGTGCCCCTCCATAATCTGCATGAACAGACACTTCGAACCAGCACTCTTCCGAAGGCCATTATCACACCTATATTTAAAGTTGGCGATCATCACTCCCCCAGCTAGTTATCGGCCGATCAGCCTCACCAGCATCCCATGCAAGGTAATGGAGCGCCCGTTAAAACGCGCCATCTTTAAGCATTTCTTCTCGGATAATCTTTTCTCTTCTACTCAGCATGGCTTTTGTTCCGACCGGTCATGCTAATCTTCATGGATAGCCTAACAGAGGTCAAAGACAATCGTCACATCTCGGATGCTATATTCTTGGACTTTGCCAAAGCCTTTAATCGTGTCTCACACGGTCCTCTTGTATACAAATTAGAAGCCTACGGTATCCAAGGTTCTCTATTGGATTGCGTCCTTTCTTAGTGACAGGACTTTGAGAGTAAAAGCCGGATAGGACTTTTCTTCTTCTCCGATTCCCGTCGGAGTTTCTCAAACATCCGTGCTCGGTCCGTTGTTGTTTCTGATATACATCGATGACCTCACCGACCTTATTCCCAGCAACGCCCTTCGTCATGCTCATTACTTAAAAATCTGGAATGCTTGTGATTCCAATGTTTTGCAAATTGACCTAGATCGTATTAAGTGCTGATTGGATGACCGGAGTTCCCCTCTTAAGGGCAGTAATTATGCACATATGTTGCTCGAAGGAGACTCTGGGAACCTTTTCGTGATACATGGTGTACAGTGTAATATATATAACGAAAGTTGACCATTAAAAAGACCTACGGAGTTGGCTGTCGACCGGTTTATTCTTATCACCACCAGATGACCGCCAAAAAGGCATTTGGGACTCTTAGGATGATAAAAAGAGCCTTTCCTCGCATAGATAGACTTGCCTTTCAATCGCTCTACGGGGTCTACATCAGAACACTACTTGAGTATGTTAATCAAGTCGTATACATAGGCTTGAATAAGGACATACTTGCCATCAATCATGTCCAGTGAGTAGCCACCAAAATGGTCACTGGCTTGCGGCATTTCTCTTACGAGTCTCGTCTTGAAATTCTTGATCGTAATCCACTTGAATTTCGAAGACTCTGTGGCGACTTAATCTCTAGGCGCATTTTCTTTAGTACAAGACTCGTGCACTAGTTCTTTACCACAGAAGTTGATAACAGTCGAAGGGGTCACGACAAGAAGCTCTATAAGCTTCGACCCCGGACCTTTCTTAGGCAACAGTTCTCTTACAGAGTTATTAACCACTGGAACGACCTTCGACTGCAGGTTGGTAACTGTTCTGGAGACCGCTTTAAAGCGTTATTAGATTTTCACCTACTTAAGGAGTTGTTATGTTAGTATTTTACTCTGTTTTGCCAGATTAGTATTTTACTCTGTTCTCGGTATTCTCTGTAACCCCCAAGAGTGGTGCTACACCGTGTTTTCAATGACTGCCTTTTAGGTCAACAGAGAACCGCTAACACTGAAACGGACAAACTGACTGGATCGGATGACTTGGGCCTCCAACCTCGAACCCATGAACAAACCACTGAAATCGCTGATGACAGTTCAGTTCAGTTCAGATCACAGGACTTGAGGTTAGTAGCCGGTTGATGTCCAGTTTCTTGCACCAGTGACCTCAGATGATCCCACCGTGCTGCGACAAATGAAGAAGAAAAACTTCCCTTCAACAGTGTAAAACATAGTAGATTATTGAAAGGGCAGCAAGAATATTCCCGGTTAAGTCCTCAGCAGGACCATGCAAGCGATCTTTTGGGTGCCAGACGTTAAATGATGGAGGGAAGCGGGATTGGAATCACCGTCAGCAATCATGGTATACTCAGATTACTAGGCAAGACCAAGGTAGATGGTGTTATCATGTGTGTTATCATATCTTCATATCATATCTTCATCAGACTCCTGGATGACAGAATAAAAATACTTCCTGGTTTGGATAAAAGAAGAACAGCTGAGAGACAAACAACTAATAGAGAAGTCCTACGCAACTTGTCTACAACCGGTAAAAGAGAAGAGGTGAGAAGCATTAAAAAAACGCAAACAGAAGAAAGAGAGAGGGTTGCCATCAGGTTAAGTAGATTTTGATCACCTTACCACTCCGTATCTGGAAATAATGTCAACCAACAAGCATCAAACTTAGGCTTAAAGTCGGTAACCGTGTTGGCCAACACCACCTCGGACGGTAATTTGTTCCAACTGTTCACAACTCCATATGCGAAAAAGTTGGCCCGGATTTGAGTCTTAGCTCTTTCCTTCACAATCTTCAACTCGTGCCCTCTCAGCGATGAGTTTTCGTTGCGAGTAAACAGCTGCTCCCCTGCCTCAGATAATCCTCTCAGGATCTTGAAGACTTCTATGAGGTCTCCCCTTTTTCGTCTTCTTTCTAAGGAGAAGAGATTAAGGTGCTTAAGTCTGCTGGAGTAATCCATTCCCCGAAGTCCTACAAAAAAAATTCGTAAACCTACGTTGTACACTTTCTAGGACCTTAGCATCCTTGGCCAAATAAGGACACTAGGACTGCAGACAATACTCCAGATGCGGTCTCACGTAAGTCTTATAGAGGCACAAGGACGCCGGGTTTTCTTGAGACCACTGTCTTCTCTGTCTTCTTCAGTTGATAGAGTGCCCAATTTGCTTTACTGGCTAGAAACATAAACTGATTTGACACCTTGAAGTCTCCAGTTACCTGTATCCTTAAATTCCTCATCTCGGTAGTTTTTTGAATGAGCACACGTGTCTCAGAATCCCTTATCCACCTGAGAGAGTCTTCGGTCTCGACCCCCGTAAGTTGTCTATATTTCGCAAAATTTAACGGGAGTTCCCAGTCAACTATCCACTGATGAATTTCGTCAAGGTCTCGCTGCATCAAAGACTAGCTCGGGCATCCCACAAGTTTCCCATCATCTGCGAACATATAGCAGGGACTGCTGATCCTCTTCGCTAAATCATTTATGTATATGAGGAACAGCAGGGGACCTAAAACTGACCCTTGGGGAACACCACTGATGACACGTGCAGTGTGTGACTTGAAGCCCTCCATCCGCATATAGAAACTCCTGTTATGCAAGAACTCCCTCACCGACGCCAAAACATCTGGATATATTGAATGCTTCAAAGTGTAGCAGTAAAAGTCTGTGATTTACGGAGTGGAAGGCCTTTCTAAAATCCGAGTAACACACCTCAATATAATCTCCCTTTTCAAACATTAGAGTAATCTCATCTAAAAAAGCCAGTAAGTTAGAAAGGCAAGATCTCTTACTTACAAAGCCATGTTGCTGAGCCGTCACTACTCTATACTTGGTGACATTCTGGGCTATATTCTCCCTCAAGATCCGTTCTAGCACCTTCAATACAACTGGCGTAAGGCTCACAGGCCTGTAGTTTGAGGCCTCTTCTCTACTGCTGTTTTTGTGTATCGGTGTGGCAGCGGCTAATTTCCAATCCGCGGGTAGTTTGGCTTCACCAAGCGATCTTTTAAATAAATCAGCCAAGGGAGCAGCTAATACATCCGCAAGTGGTCTTAGAATTGCAGGGTGAATGTCATCTGAGCCCGCTGCCTTCGTAACATTCAGTTTAGCCAACTGACCCTGCACCTCTCCAGCAGTGACTACCACCTTCTCCACAATGGGTGCATCAGGCGCGAAGTCAACGTGCGGTGACCTGCTACCATCCCTTGTGTGCACCCTCTTAAAGAACTGGAACAACGCTTGGGCCTTCTCTTCATTAGTGGATGCGTTCTCTTCTTGTTCATTACTGATGCACCCAACGGACACTCAGAGGGAGGCTTTGGACTGGACGTAATTATAATACGCCTTTGGGTTCTGCTTAGCTCGTTGAGCCAAGTTCTCCTCATATGGCAACTATAGTTGCCATCAGGTCCGGCCAAGTCTCCATCGGGTGTGTTGATTTACGTGCATGCCCCTCTATCCAACCAACTTCGGGTGAGTTGAAATATCCAAGGAAAAGGATCTTCTGTGCTCCGCATGCATGATCACTCAGTACTGCCAACAGTTCATCATCCTCGGCCTCTGTCATCAAAGGACTCCTAGAAATGCACGCCACCAACACTGTTACTCTCAGCAACTGCACGAAACAAACGACCACTTGCGCGTCGAGTGTTATAAGTGCCCTGTCAGACCGTTGTTCGTGACGTTGCGCCACTAGAAGCAAGGACCCTCCTCCAGTCCTTCCACTTTGTCGATTCGAGCGGTATATACAATATCCGGGTGGAGAGAGGTTTTCAATGCTTATCTCCGGTTTCAGCCACAATTCAGTAACCGCTACGAAACCCGCATCTGTGGTGACCGCTCGGAGTTCTCCCCACTTGTTTCCAACGCTGCACGCGTTAGTGCACTAACGGTCTTCATGAAGACCACAATGAAGAACACGATTCTGCTGTGAGAAATCGAATATCGCAAGCCATTTCTGAGATATGATCGGCGCTGGATTCCAATATTTCTTCCTGAGCCCACATCGCCATAAGGTCAATGACTTTCTATAAATACAGACCAGTATCACATGTAAAGTCGCAAAGCATCTGGAGGCCAAGTGCATTGCCTGTTCGGAGTCTGCTCTGTCCGTGTTCTCATTGGTTCTTGTCGTTCGCAGTCTTTGGGTCTAATCGGAAGGTCTTCTATTGGTGTTATTCGTTCACCGTTGTTCAATGGTTCAATGGGTTGTAAACGGAAGTAGGAAGCTGGAGC
>LUCH01003173.1:12464-75478 GCA_013368495.1 Paragonimus heterotremus | reverse complement strand
CACACTTTCATCACAGGTCGCATTAATAAAAATCAGTTCAATACGCTGTTCAGTTGTCAGATTACCGGCACATCATTCACTTACTTTCACTCCAGCATGGTAAATTCGTCTAGACGAAGTTGTATGTGGCTGCCATCCGGCAAAGTGAAATGGGAATATTATGATGTAACATAATTCAGCATACGAAGAGTCATGTAGGCAGACAGACACAGGGAACGAACTAATTACTCTGGGTCCACAAATCCTACGTGCCTTTGGTGGAATGAAAACATTGATTCTAAGGCGCCATCAGAAGCATTTACACGTACAATCTTTTCAGTTAGTTTTCGCACAACCTTCTCGTAACATATAAATCTGTTTCGTTCATGAATGCAGTCTTTTCATTGTTTATCGTTTGATGAAAAACGTATCGAGATAGCACACTTCGTTAGGGAACTGGTAAATTTAGTTTTTCCAATTTCAGTCAACGGTGCAGACTGGTTCCAAAAACAGTGTGGCCTGTCAATCGTTCAAATGCACACAGGAATGTGTGACAACTGCCAGGTGATATCAATCGTACATCAAACTACTGGGACGATGGTATGGAGCCAGTTGACTAGAAGTGTACGCAGCCACCTTGCTAGCTAGTTTGGCGATACGCTGTGACCATTCGCTCCCCCGACTAAGTCGGTAAGCCTGCACTTCGGGTATGCCATTTTGTGCAGACTCTGGTTTTTGTAGCCGGGTTCACACGTCTGGGAGAAGCTGTAGGTGAAGTGTACGGCCTGTAGCTGTACGACAGTACTGATGTGTCATTAACACATCCGCGTTTTTTTCACTCACAGAGAAAGAAGGCGTAAGAATGTTTTTACTGGTAGGGTGAGCATGTCGACAGTGATGTTGCCACTACTACACAGTTCTGAATTAAATATCGCATTCTTAATTAGAACGCTCCACACGAACACAAGGAATCCACTCCCATTTCTTCATCATATCCCACAAACTGGGGGTGTTTACTCTTGTTTTTTATCTACACATCACTGCCTGATGGTGTCCAGAGCATCGAATCGGCTAGTCATTTCAGGCAGCCGACTTCATCAGTAACTAAGGCCTAAGATGGTGTACTTAAGTTTCTTGGCCTGCATAAGAATCCCATAACAGTTTGTATGTAGTATAGACCTGACGGCATAGAAATAGAAACAACCGCTTTCCGGACTAAAACACTAAACCGAAAACTGTGATTTTTTCAAGCGTCCTGTCAAATTGATGGGGCCAGCCGATCACGCACGCGTAAAGTGACTCACCCCACGCGCGGTCGCAGTCTGCGACGCCTACACAATTCGAACCCACCAAGTTTGTGTTTAAGTGCATCGATGACTTTAGCCGGGGACAGGGACTGTCGAACTCAATCAACCTCTGAGAGACCAGTGTATGTGGATTGCAAAACCAGGTGTAATTTGGAAGGATATGAGGCAAGTGTTGATTAAAATTGTGTACGTTCTTGGACATGTGCGAGAAACATGACGGTTAGAAATGCCTCTGTGGAAGCATTCTGAAGTAACCGCTAACATGGAAGATAAGTCAGATGAACAAATTATTTAATGCAGCTTGGGAGGTGAATATTCAACATTTAGCCAACCACCTCCTCTATGAAATTTTTATTCTCATAGATTTAACATCACCCACAATTGATCGCAGCTGTCGCATTCCCATAGACGTTCCAGTCAGCTCCTTTCGAACAGCAGAAGCACTAGACTCGAGTTTCGCTCTCATTAAAGCTCGTCAGTAGTGCATATCATCGCCACTGCCGGGACTAGAACCACAGTCAGGCTGTTCATGAGGCAACCATGTTCACCACTGCGCCATTGACCTCACATTAGGCACGACTGATTTATCATATGTGAACAGTCAACCACTTTCGTTTGTGAGTAATGATCAGGTTTCCCGACCGCCTCGAAATGGAGACACAGTTACTGTCTGTTAACTCCAATCGATGACCTCTCGACTAGGACTTCTCTCCAAGTTGAAATCACAGAAATCATTGACTTGTTGAGCGGTATTTTCATTCAAATTTACGGTCTGTTCGGTTACAAAAGCGTCGCGTCTAATAAGACAAGATGCTAAATAGGAGATTTTAGATTAACCGTATGCACGGGTACACGTATAAACAGATTCAAAATGGAACCTAGTTGTAGATATGGATGTACACTCAGTAAAATCGGAATTGAAAGGATTAACAGAATAGGACACAAATTCGCGTGAAAAGCGATGTACAAACTTCAAAGTGTTGAAACACTACAGCCAATGAGACTAGGACAAGGAATCCTGTTGCAATTAGACGAGTGACTTGTGGATTCAGAAAGAAATTAAGAATATTTAATAAAAGGTCTAGGAAAAGTTACCGAACATTACGGTCAAACCATGGAGCAAGTATACATTCACAAAACAGGGAACAAAATTGTACGAGATTAAAAATGACTTTAGACGTCAAACACAAAAAGTGAGCCTACTCATTCTAACAAACACATTGGTAACATGAAGAGATTACGTCAAATTGTGGCTGAACGTGACAAATGATTATTCAACGAAGTGACACTAAGGAAGAAACTCATTTTCAACTTGTGGTTGGGGACAGGTATCAGAAATCTGCTGTTAAGTTGTTCGTTTACGAAGTGAAAATATGACATCAGTACATTTGAACATAGTGGACGATGAGGAGTGTGTGTTAGATCAGCTAGCCAATTCGGTGGGGCCATTCTGCAGGTCGATGGAAGAGGATGCCTCCAAATGTTAGGCGCCAAAGGCAACATAGCCTGCGCATCTTACCAAAAACGAACCCTTGGAACTATGCACGTGGCTTGGATAATAGCGAATGAAAAATGGCGAAAGAACTGTATCCTACAGAACACCCAAATTCGTGGGCAAAGTGCAAGATTCTTGACCATTTAAGGCAGTAAACTCAAAACGATTCAAAAAATAATCTTTTAATAACCTTACAAGACATGGTTGATTGTCATACTCTGAGAAGACAAAACGGAATCTGTTTCTTTAACCGCTGCACTTCCTTTCGCTCATACACTGATGTAGATCAGCTGTTTTGTGGTCAGCCTGCAAACGAGCAAGCATCCACCATAGTCCCAGAATGGACTGAGAAAGACTTTTTTGCAAACAGTTGGTCCAAGTGACAAATAGTGAAGTGGTGGACTGCTGTTTCGACCTAGTCAGGTCTCATCAGCTCCTCGTTGTGTTGAGCGAAAGTAAGCGAAACGACTAAGTATACTAATTCACAAACCTTCATACAACCCCGGCGACGGTGACCCCGTGATCAAGAGAATAAGTGCTTGAACTGCAGTCTCCCACTTGGTCACGGATCGTGGGTTCGATTCTCTGGCGTGCGTGGTTCTGGTGGCCAATGGGACCAACCGTTTGCAAAAAGCAGAATCTCTCTAGTGATGCACTTGAAAGCACTGCTTTCATCGAGAAAAGTGAAACGGACTAACTTACATTTACTATCCATGCATGGCAAAACTGAATGCACAAGACAGGACTGAGTCAGTACTGAAACGGAGCTGACGATAGGCATACTAAAGTGGGTCGGTGTGGTTATTCTCCAACACTGGATGTTAAAGCCCTTCAGAGAATTCACATTGTACACAACCGGTAGAAATTAGAATGTGCCTTTCTATGACATCAAGCTTGCTGCTACCAGTTCTTCAACAACTGGCTTTTTTTCCTGTGTTGCATTCAGCGAATATAACACCGAAAAATGAAGTCACAGTTTCAGCATATTCTCTGGGATTAACTGGTGTTAATCATTATGGTCCTCTTGCTTCGCTAGCTTTGGATTGTATCATCAAGGAAGGATATGTCAGTGGAAGAACTCAATCCACACACAGAAGACAAAGACACATTTAGGGAGCCTCCAAACTTACAGTTCAACTCTTCATGATCGCAAGAGAATTTTCTGTTTGGACTAGTTAACACTAGTTTCCAGATATCACAGTAGCACTTATTTACCGAGCGACTAAACGTCGTAATGTCTGAACGTACACAACAGTAAGGTAATGTAATACGTTTTTGATGCTAATCAAAGTCATTTTACTCATTCATGGTTCTTTGCTTGATATACCCGTCTCATTATTTCATGGAGTGTACTGAAGTGAAGATTTGAGAAACACTCAACAAATCCCCAAAGTTCAATGTAAACTATGAAGGTATCGTCCAGGAGCAACCGATGTCAAATTAAAAGTTCAGATAACTAGTCAGTTGATCGCAGCGGACGAAAACCTCAAAATGAGAGAATAAGTCAGTCTGTTGTGGACAAAATTGGTCTACCGAAGTTATCAGGAAGCCACTGTTGTTGCTATGGTTTGCTATGCATGTAACCAGCTAAGTGTCAATGGCGAGTTTTACCATGTAAGTAAAATGAACATTCATAACTGTGTGATCTGAATTAAGCATATGTGACGAGTTACACACAGAAAATAGTCGCGAGTTATTTAGATCATGATAAGCTTCCATTCCGCTAGGAAGAATAAACATATTTCGTTGACGTGGTGTCCCAAGGAAGTTAATGTCACATCTAATAAAATCACCAGTAAAAATTAAAAAAAGCATCGAGATGTTTGAACCTGGCAGTAAAAAATACGTTGCCGAATCCTCCTATTTCTGAAGTGATAGAAACGGGGGATAGATAAATAGTGACAAGTGACAGGTAACGATATCCATCCATATGCTTGGGTACACATATCAAACTTTATGTGAAGTGCAATATATTCTAATATAATGCGTACCTCTTCGTACCAAGAATAATTTATTTTAGTGACAACACTTCAACCGCAATTTTACCATCGTGTGTGACGGTCCCCGTGATAGGACAGGGAGTTATCAGTTTGAACTATGTTATCTTCAATATCCGATTGTAACCAAATCTTTCGTAACGTTATTATTCCCAAACGTTCGTATTACTGATTTAAAAATTAATGTTACATAGGTCGTCCACTTTGCCGAGCAAAGTACTGATAGTTCCACTATTTTCTACGAGACTACACATTCTTCTTGAAATATGTACTTTCCACTAACAAGAACACCAAACTTCTACCCTCGATCATACTCCAGATGAACTTAGGAACTTCACAGCAATCGTAAACACATTTTTACGGCGATTAACCAGCATAAGGATTCCATTCAAAGATCTTGATTCTGACGTATGCGTACACAAGAGCCAAAATTGGTTGATCCATTGAAGCTCTATTTGACACGACATCATGTGGAGTCACATTAGCTTAACTGACGTAACGAGATTGACTTTGCGTGGCGTCGATTAATGATTCTGTGTTGGGGACAAGCGGACAGGTGTCTACGATGCAGTTCATACACATATCTGTTGCAGAGAGTGACCGATGTTCAGTAGCCTACTCTTATGTTGAATGAACCACTTTGTGTAAATAATGACCAAGAGACCATGAAAGACTGATCGAACGTTGCGGGTAATTCCGGTAATTGTATATTTGTATTCCTTATTCGTGTTTCCCGTCTGGATTGTGTATTCGGGACAATTTTTTGAACCTCTTTGCACGTAAAACTTTATGCAACTGCGCTGATGCGCTGACAGAAGCCTTGGTGCATTGGTGAGCATGTTCCGAGGTGGTTAGTTCAGCCGAAGCGCGGCCGGAAATCGGACTATATGGCAATAACCCAACTCAACCTGCTGCAAGTAACAGCAGGTGTCCGTTCATAGTACTGACGTTAAATGTGAGTCCAAAACTTTGATGTTCACTAACAAGTCACAGTCTTCAGTTTAGCAGAGCGATTGTTAATCTTTAAAACTATCAGCCCCTTCGTGTACACAAACGACCAATATTTATACTACCGACACCATATAAAGCTTACGTAAGCATGTGACGTTTGATATTCCAATTGAATTTGTTTTGATTTCGTTTCAGTTGACTTGAAACGTTCTGGGTTTACATGCGAAATAACGCAGGGACCTCATAATCTCTCCTATAGATTTTCATTTTGAGATTAAAACGATAAATTGGCTAGCATGAGCGTAATCACTAATTTCGTTGAAAATGGCGTGCAAAACCGTCATTGTTCTAGATTATTACTCTAGTCCACTCATGCGTTGGTACGTCGGCGATGTCGTTATCGCACAGTTTGCCAAAATATCTATCCTCTCACAAAATACAACCAACTGATTTTGCTGACCTCCTTTTTCATAAGTAAGTTCGACTTCTAGCGAAGTAAGATTCTTTCGGAATCTGATGAAACAGTTCATTCTGAAGTTCAGCCACACTACGTCATGTGATACAACACTTGTGCTTACGGTCAGTCAAACGCTGTTATTAATGTGCTTCGCGGAATGATTCCTTATTGCAAAGCTTGACCAATGGCGCTCATCACATTCAATGGAAAAATGAAACAGCAAGCCAGCGATAAGATTTGATAACATAAATCAAAATACTGCATTGTAAAACTGTCGAATCTGTCGCGACTTACAGTGAGAAGATGGAGCTCAGGTCGCAATGATGGAACATATTACAGAAGGCAGACGAAGAAGAGTCACCTCTGAAAAAAAAATCTTTATTTCATCTCTAGATTTAACAGACCACTTTGTGAACTTCGCCTCTGAGAGTAACATGTTGGTATAGAAGCGGCTCTCAGCTGTGGTGAAATATGGTGTGGACCAACTTTTCTCTTTCTGTTTTATTCAACACAGGCTAAGCTATTCCTTCGGTAGACTACAAGGTGATCAGCGCTATCATTTTCAACTTTCCTTAATCTACGGAAGTAATCCTTCCATTGTAGCTGCGCTCCCCCTCCACAATATCATAATAACGTGATGTCCATCGATATGTTCTGAGATTTCAGTGCATCAGCACTTTGACCTTCTAGTGTTTAGTTCTAACCGCTCGACAATGTAGACCTATAATCGATCACTAAATTGACAGTCCATATATCATAATCATGATTGTGAGTGAATGACCTTGAAAATCAGATAAGTTTCACAAGACAGATGGTCGTTCACCTCCGCAGAAAGTGAATGCCTACAGAAGCAAATCTTTAAGAATAAAATATAATGTCTGAAGTGACTGCTCGCACAAGAAAAGTGTAAGCAACACCTGCACCGATCGCCCCCCATGGTCCGGTGAAAAGGGCGATTTTGTGAGCAGTTTACTTCAACCGCAAGGAAGTCGTAAATAATGCAAATTTCAAATCATAATTGCACACGGCGCAGTGACCACTCCCTGCATTACTGTAGCGGCTCCGCCAGAACAGCACTTGGCAGGGAGCACGAAAACGGGTCATTAACCCGAAAGACCAAGCGATTCACCTGGTAGCTGCATGTCAATCAAAACAGTCCCCTGCTTAAGCCAACTTGGAGAAACCTTACTGGTTGAACGATATCTCGCAATATAGTTGGCTGAAATGTATGAGCATGTGTGTTGGAGTTTTCGGTCTCAAAACACGTCCACAAAACCTGTTGAATATACTCCCGTCTTTCGTTATGTTTACGGCAAATTCACCAGCATAAAAATGGGGTTCAACATGGGTCGAAAACTGTGCTGTTCTGTGTGCATTCTGTTTGTGCTACTCGATAGAGCCAATTGTTTTTACTGACAACGTAGACAGTACAGCAAAAAGAACAATCGATCTCCGTCACCAATTTCGCAAATGTTAGTTACGTCCACCGATTACATGACCTTTTCTGATTTGTACTGTGGGTCACATAAACATTAACAATGGGCGTAGTTATAACGATACGGTTAATGGACTGTTATTAAACTGATTTCATACTAACAGTATCGACCGAGGCTGCCCCATATTGGATTACCGGTCAAATGATGAGTGAAGTGGACGACATGGTTGGATTATGTATCCGCTAATAAGTCGTTGCAACTTTACAAGCGCATACGACAGTTTGCAAAACCTTGAGATATAAATACTTCTATCTAATAACAGTACGAAACGAATGAATCCGAAAGCTGTAGAAGAGCCCAAAATGACTCAAGTCCATGACCCACGAGCTACAAAAATTCGAAAATTTTGGTCATCCCCCATCAATGCGGTTTTAGTTATTGTTTTACTGATACCAAGTCGATTGTATTTGAACAAAGCCACACTACTGACAATCGATTTAAGACTGTGAAACTCTGGCTAAAATGACACAAACGGCAGTAAACTTCAAACGTTTACATAGTCGAACCTTGAACCCTGAGACTTTTTCCAGAGCATCACACTTTTTCCCTAGCTCTCTTCGAAGGAAATCAAAACAAGCACCGAGTTTCAGACAAGATCTGTCCATGTGAAGATGATGCGTATATCTGTATTGATCGTTGAGACACATCGATCGTCCAATGTGATCCTTCTCGTGAATTTAGTTGCCAGTGGACAGCTTATCAAGTGTTTTTCGATTAGACTTTGGTCGTCTGAACGACTGGTGCTGTTTGATCAATGGTCTATAGATGGATAGCCTGACTTTTGATAATCAATCCGAGTTTGTTGACGCTTGCGCTGATCTATTACTAAGAGATTAAAGAGATATTGGGCCAACTTCCAATATATTACTAAAACAGCTATAAAGAGACCTAATCCTGTTCACACAATCCTCCACATCAAGAATGGTTCAATAAATAGGGTCGAACGGATCATTCCTAAAACTGGTCTATCAAATGGACAAACTCCTGTGTGAAGAGAACTCCCTTGTGATTGGGAACTGATCCTAATGGAACGTACTGTCCGGTTATAATTGAAACGATTTATGCACGAGAATCGATCTCAGCCCGCTCTCGCATTGTCCTAGCATCAGGTCACGTTGCCCCCATATTTGTAAAACATTCAGTACTCCGAGTAACACAGCGATTAGAAAACTTAGGACAACGTCGCTCATTTTTGTGTCACCCTTTGAATCTGTTGGGAAGTGTAGTAGTGTTGTGTAACATGCAACTTCATCTGTGAATAGCATAGTGCATATATTCGGGAACTAAATGGAAGGTCTCAACACCACCAAGACCAGGGACCAGGAGCCACTATTGGAGCAGTGTGTTTGCACTCTGGGGAGAAGTGTCACCAAGGCGAATGACAATGTTCTGCTGCCCAATGCGTGTGGACATATGCCAGTCATGCAACTGAGTGTACACGTTCGTCATCCTGTTTTCACATAACCTGTAGGTGATTTCACGCAGTACACAACCTCGCAGGCCAGGCGGCTTTCGCAATCACGACAGCAGAAACACTTAAACTGAAGGCAAACCAGTCAGGTACATCGCAAGCCAAACGTATGGGGTTCAAATGCATACTCGTTGACGATGGCATCGCGCCTGGTGATGGGATGATTACAATCCAAATGTTAAGCTTGGCAAACAGCCACACATCAAAACTAAGGTCCGCCTGCCACCATGCTTCTGGGGACGCTCTTATCCAATCACTTACCTATCTTCGAACAGATTAACGTCGTGAACTTAGATGCACCGTCCTCGGCGACCTGTACAGCACCTAGGTACTATCCCGTTTATCACAGCTAAGCTCGAGGCCAGTTGACTTAACGGCTACTGCACATGCTGGCTGGCGCTTGTAGATCGGTCCAGATTGTCCAGTGCAACACCTGGTCCTCTAGACCCAAAACCTATACCGTTGAATATCACAGCAAACTGAGGTGATCTTCACCCCTTGGGTCTAGCCGACACTCCGACTCACACAGTCTGGTGGCTTCGGAGATTCAACCTTGATTCAGGTGTTGGCACCACGCTGCTGAGTCAGATAGGCAATTTGTTTAATAAACGAGAGTACAAGTCTTTAGTCGTGTGCCTCCATACAACGATTGCCTCAATGGATTTCGATAACTGTACGTGCTCTGGTCATTCAAGCCACAGTAAGAGATTGGTGCACTATGGTGTGTTCGCAATCATGGTTTGGTTCACGCCGTTTGCATTAGACAATGGGAAGTATACGGTTAACAACTAGGCATCACATAGTTACGGCAAGGAAACGACAGGTTCCCCGGGGGGTTGGGGCGTAACGCTATCAAGAGCCAAATCACGATTATGCGAATATAAACACCCTGGAACAGATCAGATGAACAAGAGTTTTGTTGGTTTATTAAGCCGGGTGTAGTTAACATTGTACGCTGTTAGTCAGCAGAATTTATGAAGGCTGTTCAGCATCAGGCTTATTCATTTAAGTGAGCCGTTCTGCGACCGATGTTTAAACAAGCTGGGTATGGTTTAACAAAACTGCGACACTGTTTCTCTGGGGCGAACTAGGACCACTTAAATCTCTTCATAGTACCCATTATGTGGTTCTGAAAGGTTTACTTTTGTAAAGAAGATATTAAACAGTGAAACACTTCGTACCTCGTAACAGTGCTTCTTGATCATCAGTGTCTCTTCTTGGGTGTATTTGGTTTTGGATGGGCATCGATCACCATGGAACTGGCTTGTTTACCAATTAAACAGATGGTGATAAGTTACTGTTATAATAAATGTAACGCAACTTATTTCAACCGATAAAAACGTATCCAGAACACAATAGGTAAGATTCGTATAAACAAACAATGATGTCAAACCATATGGAAACGAGATGTTGATTATATTGTAAGTTTTCAGGCCAAATTGGACTATTTAGCATCTCTACTAACTTCCTCGTAGTTTAAAACACCCGGTTCCCACAAGGAATTTCAAAACAGAAATGGGCTGCTTGACATCATCCCACTTTTTCTTACTAAGTTCTTATTAACTGGATACTGCGATGGAGCATAGTCATATAGTCCTAAATGTATGAAAGAACCTCGATGTCGTAAACGGTTTATCTCGATAACGAATTTCTCACGATAACCTACACGCTTTGGTATGGTGTATGCCGATTTATCTATCTGTCCATTCTTGTCAGTATATAATTACGCCCCATTGTAGTATGTACTAGTGTAGTGGCGATGAGCGATCGTAATATACTACTCATACGATTGCTATTCATTAGTAAGACCGGAGCATAAATTCTGACATCGAGCAAGCCACAGGAAGAATGCAGGAAGAAACATTGCAGTGTAGCACCACCCAAAATGGTCCTTGCTCCTTAAAGGAACCGAGCATTTGCGTCTGCGGCAACCGAGACGGTCTGGGACCGAATACCGTGTGCAAATGAGTGGTTTTGTTGCTGGTCTTGTTTAAAAGCATAACCCGTGTTGCTCTGTTGAATAAACAGCCGTTGTGTCATCTGCGTTCCGGTATCAGAACGCTAGGTTAGGTGCAGCAGAATGATCTCGAGAACCACATTGTACAGTACGATTTTAGTGACTTCTGTTTTATGCAAGTGTCCGGTTACAATGGTAAATAAGAGCAATCTAATTATAAATGCCCGAACCAATCAGTACAGTTTTCAGGCCATTAAATGTTATGTGAAGAGTACAATGTCCGAAAACCTGAATGTTGCTCATAAAAAGGAAGAGTATGAATCTGTTTGCAGAAATTCTCATTTCTAACAGAGGAGCTTAGTCAATAAGAACTTTCTGTATACTCCAGCTATTGGTTGTACAACCCAATGTAATAAATCGCCCAGACTGTTGTTAACTACTACTGTTAATGTGTCGTTCCGCTAACAGTCAAAAACGCAGTGCAGTGTATTTTGCAGGAAAATTAGCGTATAGCTATATCATCACAATGGTTCTGTACAAAGAATTTAAAATCAACATTTTAAAAAATTCGAGCAGCAACGGTTTTTCCCATTCAACTAGGCTAGCAGCTGAATCACAGTCACTGAAAAATCTTGAACAGTTTAGGTGAAGTTGTTCCGTTATAGACACAGAGTGATATACTCACCAGTAAAATTATCGGTAATCTGTTTTTTAGGGGGAAACAATGGTTTTTAAGCTGACGCTTGTTTCAAAGTAGCCTCAGTGGTCGCCTCACGTTCCGCCTGATGTACTTCAGCGATTTTTCGGGATAAGTCTTTGTTAAGTTTCACCTCCTTCATCCAAGGTACCAAACCGTCGTCCGGTTTTTGTGCCTTCTTTTTTCGCATCGCTGCTTCTTTCAGCCACTCAGGTGCGCCTTCACCATTTTTGTCCATAACTTCTTGCCATCGCTTCTCTACGTCCGTTTCACGTTCACGCTGTCTACGCTTCTCAGCTACCTCGGCCTTCCAATCGCGGACGGTGCTCATCCGAATGATTAGACTCTCCAGTGAACAGAATATTGTTACCGGCTTTGTGGTCGTTGTTCTACTAACCAATAAAACAACCACCCACATGCTGTTATAGTCCCTTCGTCCAATCAGTTTGTAAGTCGATATTACTGTGTGGGACGATCTGGGAAGAAGAAAATATCGGCTGCGAATTTAACCAATCAGCCGTCGAACCATAACGATAGATAGACTGACAACCAATAGGAATGAACCGTTACTATCTTCTCGGACTGTCTTAGCAGAAAGTATGGCGAACGCACATTGGCGCTGTGGTCGTCGAGTCGTCCGTCGCGAGGTGTTGGCAGCGCGGATTTGACCGGTTGATAGCTGTGATGAGGTGGTTTGTTGCGCAGACCATCCTGGGTGGAGTGACGACGTCTCCTATGGAGCCAGTTAGAAACATACGGATACGATGAGCAGAGAAAAACAATCAGAATTAAACCGTGCCATCTCATCAAAACTAATCAACGAACTGGTGAGACTGTTGATGTTTCTCAACTCCACTGATTCGTGGTGGTTTCTTCTTATGATCCTCGGAACAAACTTGAGGTCATCTTTCTCAAATTGTTCATCAGTCCGCAAGTTAACCGCAACGGTTCGAGAACAAATACTCGAGCGGTTGGATTGGCAAAAATCATACTGCATACATACTCGTTGCAAACTTCATGAAAACGTTTCACATGAAAGCTGATAGACAAGAAGCCATTTGTAATATTTCCATCCGGCACTTTCAGTCAACAATGTGTTGCCTTCGGTTTCTCCACAAATCCTGGCTGTCCGTAATCCACACAATCGCTATCAACTGCAATGATTAGGTATCGATCAAAATACTGTTTACTTATGTCAATCTACGCACTTATTAGCTTACCGTCGTACTCTATAGCACAGACCTCAGCTTTAATATCAGAAACATGCCGCTCTTTGTTCACAACGATTGTAAAAATATTACTTGATTACCGGATTGGCAAGCAGTACAGTAGGAAAAATGGTAAAAGCTTTGTACAATTCCGATTTTGAAGTCACGAACAATCACATTCACTTCTAACCCACCAGTCACATTAATGTGGAACAACGACCTTGAGTACTTTTGTTCTACCCATCAAAATGTGGTCTATTAGTAAGACATGGTAGGTGGTCGGTGATCCCTTTCCTTGTAGGCGGCTACCTTTTATCATACTGGCTAACCCGAAAAAACGTGGTTGTATTTTAAATTTGGCGGAATGCAAACGTTACGACTTCATCTCGTCAGTTTATCACTATAAAATCATCACGCTAAATACATTAATGCGTAGGGCAGCAGTTACAGTCGAAACTTAAGAAGCTGTTGCCTACTAGCTCAAGCAAATGGATTAGCAGGCTACTGATCGACGGGTCACGTGAACTGAACTGAACTGAACTGAACAGGAAATGAACGGAAGGAATGGGGACAGTAGGCCAGAAGATCAAAACATGGGTAAACTGGAAGCAATACTTAGTGTACTTGGAACACACAACACCGGTTGTCTTTGTTTAGTCAACAGAGCTTTACAGACCAAAATGAGTTCATTTTGAGATGCGTGACTAGACAACGAGTTTGTTGGATAGATGTTTTGATCTGCGGCTAAGAAAATATCACATAATTGATGACATCTGTTTTCTCTTCCGGTTATCCAGTTAGATGATCGTTTCTGTCAAGGACTGAAACGACCATCTGGCGGTTATCTTCGGTCCTCTTCCGAGGCAAACATCAATCCACTATGCCAATGTGGATGCAACCGTAATTGCAATTGAACTGAGGTCATATCAGTCCACTGTGAGTGGACAGACTCATTTGGCCTTAAGTTAGGCAGAAAGTTGTCACATAAGACACTAGTGTTACAAAGCCAATAGCTGGTACCCAATTCCACAATAGATTGAGTGAACCAGTATTCTAGGAATTAGTCATCGGGTCACATCAGGTGAAACGAGGAACTAAAGCGATAAGATACAATTATATTTTGAATGGGCAAATCATGACACTGTGATGCGTTCAACGTAAGTACGCGGATGAATGAGGAAGATAAATCGTTGTGGTTCTAAAACCTTCACATTAACTTGGTAGAAGTCACTTTATCATGATAGTACAAACGTTGAACGTAAAAGATAAAACAGTTTTTCGTTTCCTGACTATCCACACTATAGTAAGTGTAACATTCCTGACTATACTGACAGGACAAATTGACCTTTTTTACTAGTCTTGGTCATGTTGGTGATCACCTAGTCACAATCACTGTGCGCTGCCCTACAAAAAAACTGTTGATAAATGATTTACTGGTTTAGCGTAATAAACGTTGTTCGTTCGTTTAGTTATCAGCTGACTTTCATTCATTTCCTTTTTATGTTTTCTGTCTACAGTGTCATGACGTGGTGATAAAGATCATTCTCTCACACAGTTTGTGAAGTCTTCAGGCCATCGACAAACTGTCCTCTCGTTTGTTTCATTCAGAATCCGCAGATAGCTTACTACTCCGATTTTCCGATTTACACTTCGCTCACCTGCAGCCGTCCACCAAAACGACGGTGACTCATACAGCCAATCATTGCAATGGCTGTGAGTGATTTTAACATGCATATCGTATGTGGGAGATTGTTTTCCAACAGAGTAAAAAAGGAAGCTCTGTGTACACGGCATTGTTGTCATAATAATGAATTGGAAAAACGGAACTGTATGTTACCTGTCATTTTCACATTAGATGCATTTTGTTTACCCAACCGTGTGTCGTGAGTGAATTATAGGGAGCCTTAGTCCCCCCGAAATATTTTCTACTGGTTTCAACTTGTGAAGCTTACGGGTGAGCGAATATGTGATAAGCTAGAGCATAACTTTCGACATGAGTAAATGAAACGGAAGAGAGCTGATGAGAAATAATTACGTGGATGGTTGGAACAAACAGGTTTTGAGTCCGGAATTGCAAATTACAGTGAAATATACCTTATTCGTTTCATTCTAAAGATAAATTACGTTTTGCATGCTTTTAACATAAACATCACAAAACGGAATATTAACAGTGAAGTCGTTATTAGGATGAGGGGCAAGGCAATCTAAACATGGACCGATTTTTTCTAGAAGTTTCGAGTTGAATAGACAAGATTCATGTTTACTGCAACCCTGATGATACAGTGTAGCTAAACATGTCAGGACCGAGGAAAGTACTACTCAGAGATCATGGAATATACATTTGGACTAGCTCGACTGTCACAACAAGTAGTTTTAAGTTAGAAAGGTCAATACAAATTGAAATCATTGAGAAGACAGCTCAATAACTAGTAAATGAAGACCCAACACAACTATAACAACAGTTAATATGATCGAATCGGATTTGCGACGGTGCTAAAAATGGGTGACTCATCAGGTAACCTGGAGTGATCATTGAAGCGCTATCCTCTCCATTAATGAAAAACCCAACTTGGTGCAATTGCTGACGATATTTTATTAAAAACATAATGTATATACTCACACAGAGTTGTAAATGGTGGTTTGTATGAGGGTTTATCTCAGACGAACGATTAAACTTGTTATGTTGAATTAAAAGTAGACGAAAACATCTGACAATAACACGTTCGAAAACAGACATCTTCTGGTACATGGATATAAACTGGAAACCTTTTACTCCGATTGACACATGGAGGGATATTGTGTTATGAAAACCATGACATGAATGGAAGAGACACGTGAATATGGTTCCTTGCATAAAGATAAACTGAGAACTGTGCTCTTAGAAGAATGTTCCGGAAATGGAATTTTAAAGCCTAGAGTAAAACAATGCAAGCCACCTTTTTATTTTCAAAAAGAATAAGAACTATAAAACCCAATGAACTTGGTAAAGATTGGTCCGCAATATGTTAGGTTAAAACGATTTCACAATTATTTCACATCTACTGTAATCTTTTTCTCCATATCTTTTGATCATTTATGAGCTGACACAGCAATTCGTTATATCAAACACTGTTCGGCATTTTTACAGGAATTTGCGACTTTATGATTATTTCGTGCTCCCTTACATAAACGACCATCACTTCCATCAAAGTGTATTTCTGCTCAAACGGTAGATCACACAGCGTGTACTCTAAATTCTTTACTTTCGATGAGTTTTTGTCGCTTACTTCCGGTGTGAGATCCCCTCTCCACCGAATGCAAAGACGTCCGGTTTTTCGCTGTCCTGATTCAGTCACTCACTTCAGTTCTTCGTCAAATGTTACCTGCAATAAAAAGCTAACTACTGAAACAATGTTTTGTTTAAACTATGATAGCCATAGTTGAGCGCGATCGACCATAGGGACCTCGATATTTCACATAATGGGTGGGTTTTCACTGATACACAGACCTCACCAACCTTCGCCACAAAACCTCATGGTCGGAAAGGTCGTCACATATGGAATGGTGTCTGTAACATAAATGACGGGATGTCTGTCATTGGGAAGAGTTCTTTTTCACAAGAAGTATACGCTCAGCTTGACAAAACTGTGCTAAGACACTGAAACCGTCCACTGCATCCTGATATGCACCTACATGTGACCTGTGTTTGTTTAACTGTTTGGCCGCCATGTTGTAAACCTATATAAACGAATGCTTCTTGTAATCGACTGGTGAGTATAAATGAGATGCTTGCGTCTCGCAGTGTACGCCATATTGCCGTTATGATAGAAACACTGTGTTAGATGGAATATCATCGTCTCTACTGAATCCAGAATGGTTTATTTGTGTGCTCTATCACTTAAAGTGATTGACTACTACAATATTTGGTTATTTGATGACCTTTGTTTGAACTAAATGTGCTAACCAGATCCACAACAGTTTTACTGACGCTCTCATCATTAGTTCTGTAGATTTTATTCATAGAATCGTTTGATCATCTTATTTCATAGTATTTTTCCAACATATTTGGGGTACATGAATTAACAACTCATTTGTGTACTCTGTAATTTCCATACATTTACAAATATGGTAGTGTCCTATGAACCATGTTAACTACAGGTTTTTGTGGTATCTATTGAGACATCTCCTGAGACGCTATTCTGCCTATGACCCAAGGTGTGATAACAGATGTTAAAAACGGACGTCGCATCCTTGCACATAATATCGATACATAATATATATAACATATAATATATATACTATAATATACAAAATAATATAGTATTATATTATATATACGTAATAATATATAATACATATATAATATAATATGGATGTATCACTATATTCATATGTTCAATATATCGAATGACAAAGCAAAAGCAACATCACATCACCAAACCTATCACTGTATAGTTATTATTGAAGTCAGTTTGTGATGTTCTGGGATTTGCTCTAATTTGACCACGTTTTGATCTATCTCTCCAGCGTTGACTCATAGTCATCTGTTTCCTTTCTAAACGCAATAACTTCATTATTAGTACACGATGACGCTTATTATCTTACTGTATTTAGTGGGAGCAACAAGACGCTGGCAATCTTATGCTACAGTAGTACCTCGTGTCAGCTATTGATACGTTTCGTATGGGTAGACCGTCAAAGACGTGAGGCTTTTTACGCGCTGAAGTAGACGGTGCATGTTTCTGAAGGAAGACTTCGTGAGACAAATGGTGTCTGCAAAACGGTTATTGATAAAAGAAACGCGAAATATTACTTTTGATAGTACGGAACAAATCTATTCGGAGATGGAAGCACCGATTAAGAGGGAAACAGGGAAAATTCCAGCCATCGGAATGTCTGGGAAGCCCCCGGGACGTATTTCAGTGGTGAACAGAGTGCATATATAAAAACAACGGTGTTATTGTACTTGGTTTTCTTTGCTCCTGACCAGAGTGATCTAGTTTGAGTGCGAACTATGCACACAAAATGAAAGTAATTGGATTTTTAATCTGTCGTAATTCTAACTGTGATCTAGAGTGAATATACACCTTTTCACGTGCAGTGTATCATCAAAATTTTCCAGAGACGTAAATTTGAAAACATCATAAACGCGGCAAATGAAGCGGTCTACAGAACCTTACAACATTGTTATCTATCGTCTTATTTCTAGGAATCGCATTGTCACGGCTTGACCAAGAGACACTGTAGTACAGCTTTTGTGACGATGAGCAGGGAATAACATGACGGTAGATTAAGCATACACACATTTTCTAAATCACTACTTTAACCAGCTGTGATGGAGTAAGTCTGATGACGATATACGAATGGGTGAATGACCCTAAATAAAAATGCAAATATGTAACAGTAATGACTCTGGGTAAGAAAAATTATTGTATATTGCTAAACATTTGGGAAACAAATTCTATGGACAAGGCACATCTGTGGTTTTGTCATGCGGTATATAGACTGCATTTAAAATGTGAGATCTAGGAAGCACTGGCAGACGCCCATATCTTACAGCCACGTAAGCTATACCTCATGTCCTGTTTGTGGAAAGTAGTTGCACAATTGATCAAATCTGACAGAAATGAAACTCGGATGGTTTGATTTCTCGAGAACAGACCGGCTGCAAAATCTATCTGAATGCAACATCTGCTATCACTTAGGAACGTGCTCAAGTTGTAACAAATGAAATCCCTGAGTGCTACAAATTGTAGTATGAACCACACACAACTATCATTGTACGTGTAGCTGGACTGACACACTGTGGTTACCAGTACGTGAAAGAATTTGTATTATCACAGTCTCGGTACAGAAGTATCAGGTATGGAATCCAGCAGAGTGTTCAAGTGCGATTAAAATGCAGATGAATGGAGTATTTGGCAAATGGCTATCTTGAGTTTGTTAGGTGATTACAGAATCTGACGTCATCACTGAGGCCATTTACTCGATCATAGACGATATTCACTTGCCGTCTCCTTATACGGGCGCACAGGAGTGCTAGTGTGAGTATATGTTTCATATGGAGATTCCCTATAGCAAGTACCGGTGGCAGTAGTTCCTAACAATGAAAAACAGCTTCCTGATTACTTCTCAATCTATGACTTTTTCCAGGCAGATCCAGTCCACGTTAGGCGTCTACCTCGTCTGTCTCACTGTTGTTCTGCTCTTGCAAACCACAGGTACGCTTCACTCAGTTACAGTGTGCAAGTTAAATTATTCATCCAGCTACGTACATCTTAGGTTTAAGAACTTGGGGGTTGTCTCGAATCGAGAAAAGCTGCACCATAAACGAGGTCACCACATCTGGTCATCTACTCCAAAGAGGACTGTTGCATTTCACGGTCTTTACGTAGAGGTGACGTTCAATAGGAAAAATGATTATCGCAGATAAACACCTGCTTCATGACAGATGTTATTCGAAGCCTCTCCTGGATCAAGGGCAATTGAGTCTCAACATCTGGACCTGTTTACGGACCAGACCAGAGGTTAGGGAGCCAAGGTGCCGATCTAGACAGCAAAATCGTCATTTTGTAAAGTTTCAAATCCCGACGAAATATGACCATTGCACCCATTAAATCGTTGGAACGAGACATCTGTCTGAAACTTGTGGAGGATAGTTCGAAAGCTTGTTTCATCACTCCTATTTTAACTGACGATCGGAGCGCATTAAATTACCTCTAAGAACTTCACCGAAACTGAACTGCGATTACTGTTGAGTGTGAGTGAATTAGAGGTGTGGGTCGAAAGGTCCGAACTACGGTGCAGCATTTATCTTGAAGTGAAGAAGGCAAAGCAACCAAATTTCGTCGTGACTGCTGGTGGTTGTGAATTGTAGTAATTACTGAAGAATCTCGTCTTCCCAAACGCCCCAGCATCATTGCCGTCCAAGGAACTAAAGAAACTGCTGTTAAGCACGTGCTTCCCGTCAAGTTCCAGACAAGAGAACGGGCGAAGTTCAATTCATCAATGCGTTCAACAAGCGCGAGCTTCTGTGACTTCATTCTGCATTAGTAAAAACAAGATGCACGTTGCAACTATGGTAGCGAGCCAGAGGAACACCTGCGTGATCGACTGATTGCCGGCGTCAGTGACACTAATCTTCAGTAGGGATTGCTGGTCAAGCAAGATATGACGTTTCGAGAAGCCCGAGACATCTGCGAGCAGAAGGATGATGTCAACGCTGCTACTGCTGATTTAAACGTCATAAGATTTCAGAAAACCAAAGCACATACTTCCACCAGAAGTCAACCAATGAACAGGTTCTCACAGCCTCCTCATGTTCCTGTTATCAACCTCGGTCCAAAAAAGGTGAACAATTGTTTCTCGTGCGGTGAGTCACACCTACGAACATCTTGCCAAATTCGTAATGCTACATGCCACTTATGTGGTAAATCTGGTCATATTAAGAAAGTATGCAAAGATCACAAATGCTACCTACGTCAAGGTAAACAGACAAATGTTGTAAAACCATTCATTACTGCCTATTCATTGCAGCTAAAATCCAGGATTGAGCAGTTTATTCCCAGATGCCACAATTTCAAGTCAGGGTGTATTTATGAATTCACTGTAGACCCAGGAAGTAACGAATTCATTATTTCAAAACCACTATTAGATCGTATGTTCCCTTATGCTCAAGTGAGATCAACGATGATTGAAATACGTGGAGTTACTTGTCATCGTTTGATCGTGATATGTAAGACTGATGTAATGGTGGTTGTTACGGAAAATGAGCTGATTGCAGTAAGATTCTTGGTGTCAAAAGGAAGTTTAGCTTTTCTCGGATTGAAATCCTCGAAACAGCTCAAAGATGACGTTTCACTAAATACTAGTCGCAAGGGTAACCCGAATGGAGAGTTTCGAACCCAATTAAGTGTAGTGCAGGAGGAATGAAAATAGAGCCAGCAAGACTGAGACGCCGAGGTTGTTATGCTCACCTATAGATCCGGAGGTTGTTTCAGATAAAGCCACAAAGAAAGCATCAAAGATTAAGGTAGAGTCGAGAATAAAAAAACAAACAAGGCAGTGGAGGATATAGAATGTCCTGTACCGGAAGAGATGCGCCGAGAAGATCAGCACGATTGGCATACCTGAATGCAGAGGTTCCTCACAGAGTGGAAGGTTACGGTGTAAATCTACTGGATTCGCCGATTGTCCAAACCACGACACAATAGAAGACATAACAGGGGGCTAATTCAAACGCCGCGTTAAAGATACTACATCAGGATTGCACGAACAGTCTCAGTGTTAGACTTTCCGTTATTCGCTGCTTTCTTTGTGTTGTATTGCACCGATTAATTAACGGTTAGTGATTTTGTATGTACCAATACGATCAGCCAGTGACATGCTATGATTTCTTTAATACTATTGTGCATCTGTAAATGCGGCTTCTTGTCTCCTGAATATGAACTGCTTACTACAACCAGTATGAGGTCTTCTCCTTATTACTTGCTTGAAAGGTTTCAATTCTAGTACGATTTCTAGAGCCATTCGAAGTCTCTAAATCCGAGTACAACGGTTGACTACACACAGGATCACATGCCGAACTTCATATCAGCAAAAGATAGGCTAGTGTCATATAAACAATAAGCTATCACGTGTGAACAGTATTTTGTTCTTGAACGTTTCAACGTACTCAAGTTGTTTGATTGGGCACCGTGAGTCATGCGGTAGTGTCCCATTAAATTCTTTGTCGTTCTAGATGAAACTGAGTGATAAAACCTGGGCTAGACCTAGGTCATGCTGACGCTGTTCTGAACAATCAATCATTAGGCTGTTGTGATTTGATAACTAGACAATCTGTCCATTTTCTCTACCTAACTGTAGCACCATCTTGTCCAGAAAGGTTACACCACCACTGTATAGATTGAATCCGAAATAGCAGTGGCTCTGAGATTTTTCTTGTGTGGAGTCATTAAGTAGTAGGTACATAGGAGTTGGATCTTCTACTGTTACCTTACAGATGGAAGCACTATAACACAGTGGTACCATCTGTATCGTGATTACTCAGACGAGTTTCCTAATAGCGAACACTAAATTACACAGCTGACGTCACATTAGGCATTACCGGTTAATCATATCTGAACATTCAATCACTCTCGCTTAAGACTAAGGCAGCCTGCTATAGTTACTGTCTGTTAACTTCAATCGTCAATCTCACAATTAGGTAGAAATCTTCGATATCGTTAAACCTGTTGAACGATATTTTATATTACTGATCAGTAGTCGGGGATTTGGTTAACTTCAAGTTGAATATCTTTCTCAGTTAATGGATAGACTTCCCAGTCAGCCCATTTCGAAAAGAAGCACTGAACTCAAGTATCACTCTTGCTGCAGCTCTTCAGTAGTGCATGTCCTTGCCACAGCCAGGTTTAGAACTTCGGCCACACTTTCATCAGGTAACCGCGAGGTCGGCTGGATGGCCAAGCTGAATACGAAGACTACGATCAAATATGAGTGGCGTTCGATTTGAAATTAATCAACTACCCGACTACCTGACCGTGTGCACAATTACGACAAACAAAACTCAGAAATATAATGACATTACTTTGAATACTACTGCCATACTGGTCGCAATTTGGCCAGAAATGTTTTCTTCTACTCCGTTCTTCGATCTGACAGTCCTCTCCAGCTTTCCCGGTGTCCCCATATTGTTGGGCACACAGATATTTGTTAACTTCAAAACCATCCCATGTTACTCCCTATATATCATGAAATGTACGCTTTTCCATGACTACCGCTTGATGTAGGTCGTTGCGTTTTAACGCAGGAGCACTTTGCGTGTTACATATAACCTGATACTAGAGTAGCTTAGTGTGTAGCGTAATCCTCATAATGATATCTGACTAGTTGAAATACGAACTACACCTACGATGAGGTGTGGACTTGTGAAGATACATCTGTTTTATTCATGTGTAGACGGCAATGCCAACTTGACTCTGATTTCAAACTTATCTAAGGCCATTCAGGAGATTGTCAGTCATTCCGTTCAGATATTCCAATAACTGTTCTGTTAATGAGCCCATTGAACCGAGATCACAAGTGCTTTTGAATTTTCGGAGGTTCATAGACAAATAATCAATACTTTTGACAAATCTACTCCGTTCACCTTTCCGTTCAGCGCGTAATGTTTCAGTTTTGTTGTTTGTCAACGTTTCCCAAATCGACTGAATGCTGATATGTGATAAACGACAGTACAACCGAAGTTATCATTCGACAATCATCTATCAATCATTTCTTCAAATGAGATTTTTCTTTCTGTCAACTACATGTTACTGCAGTGATTTGAGATAGTCTTTTAGTCATGTTATGTCCACGTCATTGATTCAACTTTGTTGTATAGACGACTGGCTGTACTTGATCTGGATTGAACCGGAAGTCAGTGCTATCAGCTGGCAGAACACACTCTTGGATAAACCATTCTATAACGCTGTAAATCATCGGCCATTTGTACGTGAGTTTTCTATAGGTGTCTGAATTCCGTGAATGATTAAATCGACAACGAATGTTTACACGTCAAACCAGGCGCGTGATGTATTTGCTAAACGATCACGAACTTTAAACTGCTGTTGAAATGTTGTGCAGACTACCTGTTGATGGCTACATTCTAACGATTAACTTAGTAATCTGACTATTCGTGAGATTTTGAAATCATACATAAATTTTGATAACATCAAACAGTCGTACGTGACATAGAGTATGTGATTTGACATTCGAACAAACACATCACGCGGCTTTGTTGTCACTAAGGGCCTCGAACGCAGTTAGTGGATTTGATACATTGATCTTGTTCCAAAGACAGATCGCAGGCATGTGCGACTAAATTAGGTTGAGCTAATAAATCGCTTTGTTATTTGATCGAAATCTGTTGCTGTATTACAATAAACAATTGGCTTTTCACGTGACTACGAGACCATTCGCATTGATTACAAAGGTCGATAAAGGGTGTGCTGCGACAACGAGGAGGAATACAGTTTAAGACATGGTGTCTAAGCTAGTCCATGAGAGGAGAAACTGTAATCTCGCAGGTTGATCACTGCCAGTCATTGACAGTAAACAGACCACTGGCAGATCAATCAGTAATGAGGACTTGTCTCTGTTGAAATGAACTTTCTGGCGGATAGAATTTTATAGCTACTTTGTTGTTTTTCGTTGAACTGTTTAACGGAAGGCACGGTCTTCTACAAGAAATGCTCGAGGTCTCGATAGATGTGTGGATGGTTTCTCTTCCGTACCGACTTTTCAGGCGAAATGATGGCCCTGTGTCCATTGCCTTCAAGGCTTTGTCTATTATTATTATATTAAACACAGACTAATGAGTATTTATAAAAGAGTGATACTCAGATCATTTTCAGAATGTATATGTTGGTATGCAACTTCATTGTTAGCCATACTTCAAATAATTTCCTGACGGATGTAACACTACCTATGCAAAGATACAATCGTTGATATGATAAATACTCCTCGAGAAGTGCTCGGGGACATCTAACTACACCGATAGATTTCAACCGCCGATGTGTTTTATCAAACTGTGATTTATCTTCTGTTAGCACTCGCTAAAAACCTATCGACCCTTATTCATTGTGGTAACAAAAGTCGTGAACAGTTTAGCAAAACCCGCATCCTGGAAGGTTTAGGGTGCTTCAAAAATGTGAACTACATCATATTGTCTGCACATGCGTTAGCTGACATTCAAAGACCATCAACTGAACTGAGAATTGTTTTCTACTGTCCGGGAAACTGTTGACCTTGAGATTTCCGTGGTCCTTTCTACATCGACCTCAGTTAGCCTTGCTTGCCTAAAGTTTCAGTCACTGTATACTTGTTTGATGTGCAAGTTACATTTGCTTTTCCGTAAACTATCTGACGAACTGTAATGTTAACAAGTAAATTACTATACAATCTCAGAAACCTAGATGATTTTGAACAGTACTTTTGAAGATAAGTATGACCCACGTGCGTTTAGATTTTCAATCCAAATTCACGTTTTATAGCGCATTTACTAAATTTGAGAATTTACTTGCCAACTCCATTAAATAAGAGTGTGTAGAGTAGAATTAATGTTAGCGAAAAGCGTACGGATTTATACATAGGTTTGAGAATGTCAGGAGAACACGCGCATACCTGGCAAATTATGATCAAGTATGAAATAACAGTTTAGAAAGAATTGCATAACTGTGATAATTTGGTAGTAAACACTTAACCAGAAATCAGTCCAAATCAATCTTATGTATGCAACTCAATTAACCTCTAGAGCCGAAAACTAAGTACGACGTTTCGTTTGTTTCGGCACTGTTTTCAGGGTTAATTACCAAGTTTTCAGATTACTACCGTTCTTATCTTCTGATGATATTGATCATATGTCCACCTGACCGCGGTAACTAAACACTTTTTGATAGAACTGAAAACCTGACTGTAGATTGGTGGATGGTTAGGGGAGTGCCTTAACTGAACCACAAAGTTGTAATGAGTCATCAACCACAGGGGTAATATTCATAAGTGGTTGTACGGCATTCTCCATTCATGAACGCGATAGCAATCATGACAACATGGGGACACGTTTCATGTCTCTCGCCAGCCTCCAAAGTGCCCAAGATCTAAACAGCGTGGTCATCACTGAACTGTCGAGCTGTCCTGGGTTTACCAATCCTGCTAGTCTTGTTTTATTCATGTGATATTGTATTACTTATGAGTGGCTTCGTAGCTCAGCTGATAGGACGCTTTTCGCGTTTGAGCATGATGTTATGATTTTAACATTCGGTATCCATTTCCATCAGCCCTCATGAGTTGGACACATCCACGTACTAATCTTTCACTGAATAAAAGCAATTGACGTTCAATAGGTAGCTGAACACTTTCAGTGAGGATAATGAAAAACAGGATAACTTGCAGACATGCGGATACAATTCACTTTTTGGGGGATGGGTACAATTCAACCAGCGTGAGCGTTGGTTTGGTGTGTAAACTTATATATGTTCTTGTGCAATTCACGGAGTCGCGTTACGTGGCTGGATCTGAAATAGATCGGTTAGAAGGATACTGTTACACCGAGAATAACTGGTAAGAAGAGTGTGCGTACAGGCTAACAAGTAGTTAGTTTGTTACTGAATGGTCGTACCCGTACTATTGCAGTCTTTGCCAATGACGCGGTGGATTCAGACATCGTTTGAAGTAACAGTGATGAGAAGGTATCTCACAGACGGACTGTAAAAATATAGTGAAAACATCAAATTAAACGGGGGAGTTGATATACATTTAGATAGGCATACGCCACAGGTTTTGAGACGCCATCGGAATGAATATGAGTTTCAGAGAGGTGTGTCTATAAACCAAAGTGCCCCAGAAAGATAAATGACACCAACAGATGTCATTCAACGGATCTGTCAGAGTCTGTTAGGTTGGAGATGATAACACCGTTGATACACAACCTCATCATTGGATGGAACATTTGCTGTTGGTGTGATAAACACATTTTATATGATGAGCGTCCCGATGGTCTTCAAACAGTGTTGCTTGATGCAAACGAGAAAGGCAATCAAGATAACTAAGTTGCCGAACTCAGAATTATATCTAAAGCACAATGATGATGTTCACTGGGGTATAAACATTCTAAACTACTCTACCAATGATGCATACAGGCTGGGAATCAGAAATTGTCCGCCACCAGAATGTTCCGTATCTGGAATCGGCATCTGATTATCATCAGCGCACCGCACCACATGATAGTCAAGGATTCTATAGAGGTCATGTATGCAAATTGTCCCCGTGACTGCCGTGGCCAGTGTGCCACGTAACTTCTGAGTCCGAAATAGTTAGGTAAGCTCACGATTTGTGACTTCAGAGATTAGTAACTTTTATGCCAAAGCTCAGAGTCAAAAGCAGACATGTGCATTTCACATTGAGTACGTCATTAAGAAATACTGTAGTCAGTACAATGGGCAGACGCTGTAACAATATTCCTACCTGATAGACGATCTGAGCTTCACTCACGAGCAACCACAACGGAAAATTTAGCCAAAGCAATTGTTAATGTGCATGTAAGTCTAAAAGAGGGCCGTAGCCAAAACTGTGTTGAAATTGTCACCACGACTTGCTCGTGGTAGCTGTGGTCACGTGATCTCTCTTTTTGACATTTCGGATAACTAATGGACATAAATACAGATATAAAACCAAGTTCTTGTTGGCATAAAAAACTATTGATGCATTTCAAATTCAGTACCTTGATTTTGTCACTGACTTTGAGCACTTCATCAAGTTTTAGTTTAATCTGCTAGTTATCAACATTTCATCAATATTTTATCCCATGTCTCTAGTCAGCTTGCTACTATGAACAGCAGTTTAGTCATGAAGTCATTGACTGTAGTTAACAGGACACTTACCGTGTCTCTTCTCGAGGCGATCAGTTAGCACGAACATTATTCACCAGCGAATATAGTTGGACTTTTGCATATGACAATTCGTTCACGATATAGGTGAGATCAGTGGTGCGTGGTCAACACAGTTACCTCTTGAAAGCGTGACCTAAGTTGAAATCTCGGCCGGCACAAAGACACACATTGCTGGCAAGCTCTAACAAAAGCAACACACTAACCTAGCACGTCTTTTTGAGAGAGGCTGACTAAATTGGCAATGGGAGTGTGAATGCTGCGATCAGCCGTGAGTAATGTTGGAATTGTAGTACCGAAATTTCCCTATCACTTACCGAATAGATACTGTTTAGAATATTCCCACAGAAGAGTAGAATGCCTTTTATCTGATGGAAGGATTCTTATTCAAGTGGCCTTTTTCAAGTTATCAACGGTAGTCACTTGATAAGGATAACCAAGTGAGTAAAGTTCATGGCAAAGCCTTTCTTCTTTGCTCGTCAAACTCTTAACTTTCTGTTTCCATGTATAAAAGTGAACTGGTATTCGCCTGCCCAAGTTAATCAGTTGTGCTGACTCTTGCTCAATGAATAATGTCACATTGTCCACTAAACTTCTGATTTTGTATTGGTAGCGCCTAACACACGTAAGACTTACAGTAAGCCAACTCAAACAATCAAACATCCACGTGCTGATAGCAACGGTTGGTCACAAATCATTTGCAATCTGAATGATGTGATAAACGACACAACGAAGGCCGAAACACTAAAACAAAGTCACTTAATCAATCGATGTTATCGGCAATGCATTTGAAGTCAGTTCAAGTGTAAAACAGCCCCAGCATGGAAAGTCAAAAAACATATGAACCAAAGGATAAGTGTATACTGCGAGCAAAATAGAAGGCATGGACAACAGATACATTAATTTAACAGGAGAGTACGAGCATAAGCCCACTAAAGAAACTTGAAAAAGAATCAACAAATAATGAGTTTCAGAAAGAAAAGCCCGAGAAAATCGTCATGATGTTCGCTGATACAAGCTTAGGCCGGAAAATTTTACAAAAATGAGAAGTTGTACCATACATGGCTAGAGTTTGCAGTAATCTTTGGCATTAAAGGATGCAAGCAAGATTTCCACTAATAGTTAGTTGCATCTCCTTGAACCGAAACAATCGTTAGAAGAAACTGTTGGTTACAGCTACAATCACTGATTAAATCGGTTAACAAAAGAAACCACACAGCAGTTGTGTATCACGCATGAGCTACAAAAAGATGACAGTCTCGCATATTCGCAACACAACGAATGGCAACAGAAAACTTCGCACAGTATTTTATGAGTGATTGTGGTTGCAGTTTCATCAACAGTTGTCTGTTGATATAAGCCAGTCATTGAAAAGGAATCCGAAACACACAATTAACATTTATGATTTGTTTGTCTTTGTACACTACTTCTTCACCCCCAAACGTCATGCCGGGAGTTTTTCCACGTGACACGTTTATTCAGATTATCCTCCTCACTAATCTTCATTGATGAGTACGGAAAGTGAAAGAAGACGCACTTGTAATTGTTCGATTAGGGAACAAAGTGGTTCCATGATGTGTCCTTAGCACTGTTCTTGTTAGAACGCAAAATTCAAGCATCAATTTAATTTCTGAAACATAGCGATCTGTTGGATACCGTTTGAAACGGGGGGGAGGTTCTTATTTTGATCAGAGAAGATAACGGAATGTTCGTTTTGTTTGACATGATGAGTACGAAAGTGTGACGAATTTTGGCAGTTTTTGAATTGTGTAATAGTATCGTGATTTGGTTTAGTCTGGAATATATTAGTTCTAATATCAAAACTTTACGACTTTGAGATGTGTCAACGTACCAGCTGGCGGCGCAGCGAAAATCCTGAATTCTCACTTCATTTGTGTTCCACGACATTCCCCAACGGATTGGTGTTAGTCGATTGATTATGATAGTTATATGACAGTGATCAGTAAGTCCACATTACTCATCAATGACAACGTTGAAGGTACATTGTTCCCTGGAGCTATTAACAATGAACACACATGAAGTGCTTCATCGACTATGCTTAATGAAACGGAGTAGTAACTTTCTTGAGCACCACCAAATCATACAAATGAAACTTACACTATGAATACGGTTTGCACCATATCGGATACTTGTGAGCCGTATTGTACTCCGAACACAGTGTTCGTCCAGGTCAAACATCTCCCGAGTTTTGTCTTTGCATTCACTTCAAAGTCCATGACATACAGAAGGTGGCGGCGCGGACACAAAAATAGTCGAGTTCAGCCAGTCTCTCGAAAAGGAAAATTCCCAAAGCACTGAGCCTTTAAGGGTAGACATGTAAAAGTGATATTCTATTGTAGCTCCTGTTGTTTGTTCATATAAGGACCCCGACCGTCTTCCTTTCATAAGGAATGGGTTTTGAAAAGTCTCCGGTGCAGTAGGACTGCTCACTATCGGCGAAACAGAAATCTCCCGTGTGGCTTTTCCGTTGGTTCAGTTCCTTCTTAGCTAGTTGAAAGTTTCGTTCAGGTTATCCTAGTGTTCGGGCGTAATCCAGTCGAATTTTATCTTGTTGAAGTCACAACACGTTTCGTACCCATCAAAAAATAAATAGTGACTAAATTAACCTCGCAACAAACGTGTACAGGACCTACGAAAATTAAGGAGTTGGCTTGAAAATTCGTGTTTTTAAAAGCTATGAAAAGTTGTGAGGAATATCTTTTTCATATAAACTAAAGTCCCTCAATGGTGATCTGCACCGAATCAAAACATACTACGTTAGCATCAGCGATTCATCTGTAATTAACCCAAAAAATGGATCTTATCCGTGATCCGAGGCTCTCATTTTGGACCATTACCTTTCGGTTACACAGTCTTCTATAAGGGCATAATGTGGAGGATTGATATGAGTCCGGAACGATGAGTTCGCCACAGCTTCATTTAAACAATAAATTGCCTCGTTAATGATTATGGTTAAAGCGACATTCCTGCCTTCCAAATATTGGCAGTAAAATGTTTAACCTGTCTAAGAATATTTAGTAAAGTCACGAGAAGTACAAGGTAGCAGGTCGCGTTTGATTAGTGCGGTTAAATTTCGTGCTGATTATAACAAAGTTCACATTAACAACATTAACACAGTGAGTTTTACAAAAACGCTGAAAAGAGGACGATGGATGGTGTGTTAGCTAGAAGGGATGCAAATACTGCTCCGAATGTTGTGTCCGATTGATTATAGGGAGCTGTTTTTGAGTGTCCTTTTGGATTTCTTCCAGTCGGAGAGATGAAGACATCGGTCAACACTCGGGGTCTCATCATGTTTGCTTGATTTTTTGGCACTTGGCTGACGATCTAAAATTGGATCTATCTTGCTGACGGAACTGATACTGGAAGACAAATTAGCGACCACAAGACCAACAGAAATGAACACAGGTACTACATGAGCCGACGAGATTTTGGGCGAAATTAGCCTCCCTGTAGTCTTCGTCAAGCTGAGTTACTCATTACAGCGCATTACAATTATCACATTAGTGATTGACAGTGAAGATTCTATTAGTGTGAATTGAACAACACTCACCTTTGATTGTAGCTTTTGAGCATATGAAGTGATAAGTACAGTTCCGTCGTGAATACTTGGACTGGAATACAGTTCCCGGCAGGATAATACGTTACTGCCACGCTTTAACAGGTGCAAAACTCAAAGTCAGTGCATTTTCCGCAAAGTGTCTGAGTGAACTGTATACCTGAATACGCAAGCCGCAATGTGATATGAGTTAGGTTATCTCTGTAGTTATCATACTAATGAACGAAGAACTGAAAGGCATCATCGGGTAGAACAAGTCAAACCTCGAAATTAGTTTGAAAAGGATTCTTCCGATCCGACGTATTTCAATCTCTCTGATTTGTTATAACTGTCGCTGACAAGTGAGGAGGAAATTATAGCAAACTCTTAACAAAAAGTTATTTTTATGGGTACGTGCACTCACAGGCCTGTGCACGCATCAGCTCTGTTCTATGGTGTTGGCATTCCTTCTCACACCAGGTTTAGGCTTTAAATTTTAGGAATCTCTCGATTTATCTTCTCAGTATAGAAATTCTGTCGTCAGCTTTATAGTTCCCAATCGCCCTGAATGATCTGTGCTACACAAAAATTCATTCACATTGTGTCTGACCCCATTTCTTCAGATCTTTAAGGGATACCTAATACGGGAGTGGGACTAAGAACTACGGTTTTGTGATACCTTTCAGATGTCTGATGGTCTAGCTCCAAGCCGAGTAATGACGTTGTATTTTGAGGTGGCTTCTATGTGGCTGCCGTAGTATGAATGTTCTTGTTGTTTGGCGGGGTTGTCGACAACGTAAGTGCAAGTAATGGCCTGAGGCAATTTGGCTGATTTCTGACTGCCACCTTAAGCAGAATCGCAATTCGTTTGTTTGGCTATGAGGCGGGGGCAACTTGATGTTGAACAGTTGAGTATGAATACAGTAGATCCTATCCTTTCTGTTAGTTTTGCTTCCAATATATTGCTTATTCTGCATGATAGTTTAGTATTAGCGTGGATTTCGGTATATTGATCTGGATATTGACGCTAGTACTGGTGATAGTGGCTAGAAAAGTTTCAGAAATTACCGCAGTTTAAAATTTGTGTTTGACCTCCAACAGTATGTTTGCGGAAAGAACGTCCAATTGGTACATTTCATTAAGAATACGATGTAATCAATCGAGCATGAATCTAAATTTATACCTGTTAATAGCAAACATGTTTACATTACATCCAAACTATCTATCTCTTGCACGTGATGTTCGACGTGAAATGGATAACAATACTTTATCAATATCATCTGCTACACTGACACATCTCAATGTCGTAAAGTTTTGATATTAGAACTAATATATTCCAGACTAAACCAAATCACGATACTATTACACAATTCAAAAACTGCCAAAATTCGTCACACTTTCGTACTCATCATGTCAAACAAAACGAACATTCCGTTATCTTCTCTGATCAAAATAAGAACCTCCCCCCCGTTTCAAACGGTATCCAACAGATCGCTATGTTTCAGAAATTAAATTGATGCTTGAATTTTGCGTTCTAACAAGAACAGTGCTAAGGACACATCATGGAACCACTTTGTTCCCTAATCGAACAATTACAAGTGCGTCTTCTTTCACTTTCCGTACTCATCAATGAAGATTAGTGAGGAGGATAATCTGAATAAACGTGTCACGTGGAAAAACTCCCGGCATGACGTTTGGGGGTGAAGAAGTAGTGTACAAAGACAAACAAATCATAAATGTTAATTGTGTGTTTCGGATTCCTTTTCAATGACTGGCTTATATCAACAGACAACTGTTGATGAAACTGCAACCACAATCACTCATAAAATACTGTGCGAAGTTTTCTGTTGCCATTCGTTGTGTTGCGAATATGCGAGATTGTCATCGTTTTGTAGCACACGCGTGATACACAACTACTGTGTGGTTTCTTTTGTTAACCGATTTAATCAGTGATTGTAGCTGTAACCAACTGTTTCTTCTAACGGTTGTTTCGAGCTTCGATCATCCTGATTGGTGAATGTATAGACGAACGTGTTCTCATACATCAGCGTTGTATATTTTTACGTGAGCCAATGCTTTAAATGCATTCTGTATGCATACAATACAGTGTAAGCAACAGATGACGAAGGCTTATCGAAGTCTTTTGTACGCGGTCACCATGCGTGTGCATGATAGAGAGTTGGAGCGAGGATTCACTGATCGACTCGATCTTCCACATGTTTGAATACGGCTTGAGCACGTCGTCGTGGCAATGTAGTCGGAAGAGTCAGTTTCTCATCGGCGTGTTGTCCGGTTTGTCTGAACGTGATAATGCGCCAGGCGTCGGCCAAACAAGCAGGCTATTTAAACAGGAATTGTAGCGAGTGTATAATCAACAGTTGACTTCATATTCCTATGACACAGACTTAAGCTAAGTCAGGCTGAGTTGACTGACGCTTAATGTTACCTGAAAGGGGAATTTACAGGTATAAACAATAACCTAGTGAATTTAAAAATCCGAAAAAACGTAAAAACAAAACCTACCAAACAACACGGAAGAATAAGTACTCTAAGTCATACAGCTAATTGTTTTACAAGTTATGAACAGCCTCAGTTATTTCTGCACAAAATATGGACAGATAACATCAATTAACGAAGTTATCGACATACAATTTGCCCAATTATGTTTAGTAATGAGGGGGGTCTAATAACAGTACAATTTTACGCAATACGTATAATGAAATTATTCAAGTAATATCTACGTGTATGGAGTAATGTAGGATAAATTATACAGGCTACCAATTTCTAGTCTATCTTCTAGCTACCTTCGTTAATATATGGCCTGAAGTAATCATTTTTCCCGTAATACTGTATCAAGTTGTTGTTGAGCAAATTAGCCAAAAATTCTTCATCGTGGGTTTACTATATTTGTTTTACTCATCAGTATGGAAAAATTGCCGTCAACACAGTATCCAGCGACAGAAATACCCGAACTGGTTTGACGGCAGTAAGACAGTTACCTGGCATCCAGTGGGAGAAAAGAATGGACCGTTCAATATTTTTATACTAGACTCAAGCCAGGAAGACAAGAGGACTCCATTTCAGGGTGCTCGCCATCAACTTACCGAACGACTTCACGGAACCAAAGACAGCTGTTGCCAAAAGTTGGGTAGTTTGGTTCAAGGCTATGCTGATCGCCAACAGTACAAGAAATTCTACGATTCGCTTAACGAGGTTATATCAAAAAACCTCGCTGTACCTTTGACAGATATCACTAAGAGGTGATTCGTCGCCCTTGGTTCGAAAGTTTAATTCATCCGTTGGGAACATAATTCCCACCGTTGGTTCAACAATTTTTTTCCACATCGCAACTATGGAGTGATTCATTATGGTCATCAGCACGTGAAAGAGCTTATACCAGGATTCATGTTTTTTTATTTCATTCTTGCACTAACTCCTACGACTTGTCAATTCACTGATCTCATCATCTGTTGATGACACTCAAATTTGGCTTATCGTGGACAGTGTAGTAGAGATACAGACTCTGTTGTGAATTGAACGTTTCACATTGCCGGACTAAAGGCAACCGATCTCTGTAAAGCAATACATTCTGGCTAAACTAAGCAACTTGTTATAATGAGTAACAGAATACTAACAGCCGTGAATGAATCTAGGAGCAACTGTGGTAAACGACCACATTTTGTTTCCCCATTGAGTATTACTGGCAGATGGGGCAAATTCGATTATCGTGTTACGTACTAGACTGTTTACAGCGTTCTACTAAGATTGTTTTCCAAATGATATTGAGACAACCGCTATAGAGGCAGCGAGAGGACGAAAGTATGGATGAACGTAGTTGATGTTCAACGAATCAAAACCGTACAGGTATACTGCATTGAATACTGCCGTGCTGTCAGCTACTCATTTTATTCACTTGTCCATTGGACCTGACGGTATTGTCGGTGATTGTGTACATAGTGTTACTCAAAAGAAATGTATTACACAAGTACATTTTAAGATTGCTGTTCGTCTATCGCCAGACGATTTTCTTACATTGTGGCTTGGGTGATAACGGTTTTCACCATATCTCTATACATCGATAGTGCACTGAAGACCTCGTCTTAGCACACATACAGGAGTGGGTTTCGGTTATTATATCATACGACAAACTGATATATTGTATGTCGAATATGTTTAGTCATGCAAAAAGAAAATGAATACACGAGTACACTTTGTGTCTATCACACTCCGGGACATGAACAAAGATCTGACCAGATGGCCGGCAGTGTTCGAGGAAGTGTGTTGCACAAACGGCACCCGAACAAATCCGTCAACTCATTTTGAGAGTTGGGGTTTACAAGCAACGTCCTCCTGGGTCATCACCGGTTGATATCCGGGAATCATATCAAACTCATCTCGTTCAAGAATAACTAATACAACTCTCTCAGTGGAAATGTCCGCTGTTAACTAAGTTATCAGAGTAGCGTACAAGGGACAAATATATGGAATATTGAGGTTATCAGGTGAATCCTGTTTATGGATTTTGGGCACTACAGTTAACGGCATGGAGCAATGAAACCATTTTGCTTTTAAGGCTACATGACCATGAGCGATACAAGTTGATTATCTCAGATAATGTGTACTCAGATTTTGGAACCACTTGACAGACCATGAATGAAGTAAAAGTAAATATGTGAAAAATCAAACTAAATGGCTTCAAGTTAAACACCGCGCACACTGGATCGCAGCCTTCGTATTCCGACAGACTTTCCAGCCAGCCTGTTTCGAAAAGAAACACTAGGGTAGAGTTTCGCTCTTATTAGGACATGCACTACTGACGAGCTCTAGCGAGAGTGAAACTCGAGTGCTGCTTTTCGAGAAGAATTGACTGCTAAGTCTATCTGAATGCGACAGCTGCAATCAACTTGAAACTGACCAAACCCCCGACTACTCATCATTGAATTATTGTCTCCTCGGAATTATCCCTCCAGAGTTTCGGCGTTTATGTGTATGAACTCACCGGTATGATCTGCATCCAATCTGGGTTGGATTCAATTTCTCTCAACTCAGCAGGAGTGAGGAGAGCGTAACGAATTGCACTCATAACAGTCATTACCGCACGTCTTGTCTGTATGAGCCTCCTATAAGACGATCCAGAGGTGACAGCGGTAGCAGCTGCTCTTAATGTGTTGGGTCCGTAATTGACCGACCTGGGGAGCAACGGCCTACCATAGTACTTCGATGAATTACGGCGAGCGATCAATTGTGAATATTGGGGTTTTGTTGGAATCACCTGATGAGTTCCACTACCAGTGACGCGGTAGAGATAAGAATCAGCCCATTCTGCTGCCATGTGGAATAGAGTGAGTTCACTCACCGGCAGTTCGTCGCTTTTCAAAATAGTCAACATTGCAGCCGGAGTCAATGTGGCTAAACTTCCGTTATCTGCTGTTAATAACTCCTGCAAAGGTATAATAAAGACAATGGATTCGTGTGAACACGTGTCCTTGAAATATACTTCCGTAATATCCACTAATTTTCCCTCGATTCAATCAGTTCGCAACCGTAGGTAGGGTGAAATTTTTTATTAGATTCGAGTGTTTGTAGGAAGAAAGTTCAATAAGAATACCCGAATGAAAAAACGCATTTCCACCTCATAAAATGGTTTCATTGGAGAGGTATTTTCGTGAGGGTTTCTTTCTCATGAAGAGCACCACATTACCTTCATTATCTGTGGGTACAACCCAGGATTTACTCTTCAGGCACAAAGAACTTAAAACAAACCGTCAATGTGCATGCTATTGGCATAACACTCTAGAAACCGGCGATGAAGTTGTGTTCAATTTTTGTCCTCCCGCTGCGTGTGAATTGTCATCTGGAAAGTAAGTGACCTTTCATGTGCTGTGATCAATAATAATGGTTCTGACACAGATGCGCAACTTGAAAGATCTAGCTAGTAAGATTTTAACCTATGTTGCAAAGTTTTACACTTGGATTCCCTCAAGTAAAATATTCACCACGAAACAACAAAAGAATAAATTGTATGCGTAAGTCATTCAGAATCAGGGCAAGTGTATTCCCCTGAATACAATTGAATTAGTCAATTGCAGTTTTAAAATCAAGTCACAGAAGGAACTATATCTGGTATGGGAAAATGTCCTCAACAGCGTCGTGCCTGGCGGTCGATATTACTAATGTTCCCTTGCAGGCGGATATTTCTGCATGGAATATGTAGTTTCGACATGTATGGTTAACCGTTGAGTGAAACCGAGAACGAGTTCAGCATGTCTGTTCAGGACATAGTAACAAATATCCGACATTCAAAACACATCTGATGTTTCCATTCATTGGTCAACTAAATTCGCATATCGCCTACAGAGTAACGCGAAAGTGTCAAGACGAGCGACCCACAAAGTATGACATTAAATTTTATACTATTACGTTGATGAACAAGTGGAAGTCGAAAAATGGTTTTAGCGCATTAACTGACAAATACAATGATAATACCATCAAGACAACTTGATTTGTTCCTAACAAACTGATATCTTAAATTAAAAATCAGATAAATGTACCGAAGAGTTACGCAAGTCCATACAATTCCATCTATAAGCGACAATCAACCGAGACCAGCTGGAACACTTGCACATATTGGGATGTCCAACGGATGTCGCGTGAGCAACATTTCAAGCCGTGCCAAATCATTTCCACACGTATTGTGGCAAACAATAAACATTCCGACTGTGGTCCAAAGCAGCAGTCGTTATGATTAGTCCATGATTCGATAATCATTGACTGAGCAGTGTTTCGAATCAAGCGCACCGACATTAATTCTCATTTGTTGCTTCCTACAAGTTTCAGGCCAAATCGCCCTGAAAGTATGCTAAGACCAGCATTAAAGAAACCCAGTGTTAGAGAGTCCAATTTTTACGGCCAAAATCTCCTCTGTCCTCGAGAATACCAGTTTACCCAATCAGAATGAGCAGAACTGTCCAGAACAGTCGAGAGATAACCTTGGCTATCTTTTTACCCGTCCGACCTTTATTCCGTCATGTTCATTGGTGGATTAGTGACTTCAGCCATTTGAAACACTGGGTTCCCTTTAATAACTTCATCAATGCAGTAGGAAGACATATGTTGCCATATGTTAACATTTCGTTTACTCTCATCAGGCGTAAATAAAAAACATGCGAGTTACATATGACACACACACATAGAGATAGACAGGGTACGGACACGCATACATACTACATATGATGTTCTCACCACCACGGCTATCCTACGGATTGTTTCAGCCCCTTTTGTCCACACAGCGTCGGCGAGTGAGTTCTGATCAACATTGCTTCGTTCAACTATTGTTTTCGGTAACTGTCCTTCCATTTTCCGATTCGAGAATGTTTGTAGGTCGCTGTGCACCACACCTTGTAATTTTCTCATTGTCGCACGCGTTTCTAAGGCGGAACAAAGCTGATCTTACACGCGCATTTCGGTTTGTCTTGGGAGCAAATTACAATGAGAGTCACGGTTCTTTTTCGATACCGACATTTTCTGTGATAATTATTACCATGAAGAGAATCAGAATTTTATCAAGCATAATACTATATCGAAGACGAACCAGTGTACCCTTTCGAGGGTTCACAATACAAGCAATTCGCTCGGCAGCCATTACCAAAACACCCACCTCCTAACTTCTTCGTCAATCACTCTTTGGTGCCACATGATACGAGCGATCGAACTCAGACATCGATGATCAGATGCCCTAAGGTGCTTTGCGTCCCCTATCCTAAACAGTTATGTGTGGCGGTTGTGAAGTAATACAACTCACAGAGTCGTCTTGCATACGTGATCCTCAAACCACACACAGGTGCCTCTCTGTCGGTAGATGTGTCCTGGATTAGAGAATACCGCTCTAGCCCTAGATGCCTCCTCCGCCTCCGCCACTGATCCAGCTTCTCAAATACCTAAACCGGTCAACAATCTCCATAACTTCATTATCCAACGTTGAATCTACGTAGTTACAGCAGTCTTGGAGAGGCAATTTGCACTTTGAATCTGCAAGGCGCATCCCGAAATGTTTATCAGAGCGCGAAATAGCTCCTAGCATAGCCTGTGCTGCTTCGAAGTTGTTAAACAACAACAATTTGGTGTTATCAAAATCAAGACCAGTCGGTCTTCCATCACGTGATAGCTTCATATTGGTATCTTGTGAATGCCAGAGACAATCCTCCAGCTAACTAATGACAAAGGTGTTGTGTCAGTTGAAGCTTGTCTGGCAAATTTTTGTCATATGTTTGGTATGACGTGGAACGATAAATTCGTTGAGACATGTTTGTTTTGTTTGTATGATACCGATCCCAAATTTGTCTTCATTTATCTTTGCTGTGTGCAGTAAACAGTCATGATGAATGCCTTACCATAACATTACGTAAAATGTCCGTTTTATTCTTTATTTTATAACTATCCTTGCCTATCTATTAAGTCTTTCTCTCTCGGTATTGTTTAACTTGTCCTCATCTTCATTTGCACCTGGTCGTTTCAACGAGCCCATTCCCTCTGAGTGATGGCCACTTGCGGACCTGTGTTTGGCTGCTTCATTTTTGACGCTTTTTCTGCTGGACAACTTGTGTATCTGATTAATTCACAGTCAAGGTGAGACAGCATTTTTGCTGTAATTTTGTCAAACAGTACCATATAAGTTTCAATTCTTTCAGTCGGTTTTCCAACATATTTTGGACTTGGAAGATAGTCCCGTTAACCGGACCGTCTGAATAAGCGTTATTGAGATTGATTACGCGTTACTTATTGCATCATTCTAAATCACCAGATGCGATTTAAAAGGTGTAAAACAGAAATCGTCATTCTGACTATCCAGATTTATAATTATTTCCTCCACAATTTATACTGACGACCTATTCAGTTGATCTCCCCCTATACTTTTAATGTACTTTCTGGCGACCATAAACAGTTGCTTGATACGCTTGAGATCTTCCTGATCATGAAACTGTTCACGAAAATATCCACTTCACCAGAGGAGTTATAACACACTTGGTAGGTCCGCATCATTTCTGCCGCTAACCTTCTTCAGTGAACTGGATTTATGTATGTCACCAGACATTGTAATTAAACGTTCGCTGTGTCCTGCTATCAACAATGAGTATGCTGTGCCAAAAGCCTGCTATCGGATTGGCCTTGTAAAATCTTAAACCGCATAACTCAGTTCGCTTGCAATCAATTTTATTACGTATACAGAAAAAGATTAATATCGGTCAAACACAAGGCGACACGGACTTACCCATGTAGGTGTCCTTAACAACTGTGAGAAACTAGTGTCGCATTCAAGCTGGCGCTGTAGACTAGTTAGACAGAATATTATAATGTCTTTGGCCTTCTCCGTCTTTCCATAAACCGCATCTCTAATCGACACCGAACCAACAACTAGTGCTTCAACGCAGTCAGTAGTGTATCCAAAAAGTTAATTCTTTGCTTTTAGGCATGAGATACATAGGTTACAGTTTCTTTTTAACATACATACTTTCACTGGGCTGACAGATTAAGCTCACATATAACTGTCAAGTGATGAGCCATATTTATCTCCGTTGTTGTATCTGAAGAGCAGCACTGTTGTAGACTACTTACAACACCAACAGTACACAGTCTAAGTGCGTATACTGCAGAGTATTCGCAAGGTTCACTTAAGTTGCGAACGAGTCACCCATTGACTGTTACGTGTAAAACCCGTAGACGAATACCCCAAAGATTACTACCAATTGATTAACTATTAATGCATCTGCTGTAAACGAATGAGTGCTACTCTTCATGGCGGTGCACTCCTTTTTCAGTATGTCGGTATTCGTAATACACTGCCTCCTGAAATTAACAGCCAGCTGAACACAACGCCGAAATTAACGTCCCAACAGACCACTAAGAGCCACTGTGACGAAACAAAGTGGTCCGGCTTGGAACAGGTGCAAACCCCTTAATTTTTTCTGTCACTGTACAAGCCTTCTTGATAGAACCCTTCCCAGACTGGACTCAACAGGATAATAGCACATGTTAAGTGGTTAGTTCACGTATAACCTGTCACTGTCAATGAGGGGTCAAGTTCGCGCGGTAATGGTTATCGCCCAACTGTTACATTACATATGTGTGCTAATGCCAACAGCAAAAATTACGACGGTCATGGAGAACCATTTTGACAACATTAAGATGAAATAATTTTGAGACACGATGAAGCGGCTAGCATCGAATGCTGAACCTAAGGAAAAAGAAAGCACAACCGGAGAAAACACGGAAGCTGATTCAACTGTGAAGAGAATATACACTGGAACTGCGATTGTGCCACACAACGTAATATCGTTGTAAACGAAACAACTGATTGTCGTTAATTTACTGAGGCTGGGGTCAGTACGAATAGAAGTGATTGACAAAGGTGTCTTATAAGCATCAGCATAAACAAGTGGAGCGCGAAAGGAGTGCTTAAATGATAAACGGATTTCGCAAGGCAAGAAAAAAACGGACTGAAGCATGTGCGACGGCGGTTTGAAAAGCTGGCAAGTACAGTTTATGAAAGGAAGGCTCGATTCTGTGTGTATCGTTGATCGTATCGTAGGGAACCATTTTGTTAACGCCGGAAGCCAACCAGATCACTGATGAAACCGACCTTTTTGAGGCCGTTGATGCTGTGATTGACTTGAAACGAGTGAAGTTTGGCAGTGCACACGAATCTCTGTATTTAGCCAGTCTCAGAAGAGCTCAAGTTAGTGAGATACAAACTGCTAAATATCACGCTTAAGACCAAAGTGTAATCCTTAATGTCAGTTCAGAAGATTAGTGAACGATATTTGATGTCAAACTGACCAAAGGCCACATCGCTTAACTGCACTACTACAACAGTCATTACTTTCCAACCCAGTACTGAGTATTAGACGGTCACTCAAGTGTCGCCACTTTCCTCTTGGCAATTGCTAATCAGTGTACGATTTTCAACTCGTATTGACAAGTGACAGTTAGGAAGAATGATACATCCAAGTAAACTGAATCGATTAAGAAATGTTCCATCTTTTGTCTAGTCTCCTGAGGACCCCTAATTGTCCATGTTAGTGTGTTCATCCCGTATCGGTTTACTTCTGGTTAATTATTGCAGAGCTACTCCGGTTGAAGCTGAAATCGCAGCAAGAAGTCCTAAGGGGTCTCGTGCGATGAACTCATATGTAACGAAACACCACGTTCATTCTCTGACTTTAATTCTGTTTCAAACGAAACTTTAACGCATGTGCCTTGACACGTTAAATTTAAATTTATATTACGTTCATTTTTGGGGCAAGCAAGCGTCAACAACTTGCTTGGTGAGATTTACTTGAATGAATTATATGACCTCATTCGTATCATCGAAAAAAGTGAGACTGTCGTCAATACATAGGCTACCTTATGTTGATTCGTCCATACGCTACTTTTGTGTACGAGAAAGTTGTCGTTCCCCTTAACGCAAAAATGTTAAACTTCTGTTATAACAGAGTAGGCCACCAGCTGAAAATCTCTTTATTTACGATTACTGCTGCCTTCAGACCGTTATAGAACTAAAGGACTTCAGCACTGCTTGTTGGAGCTGTGACTTGAAGGAACAGCTCTTTGATATCTACTCCCAACGCAATGAGATATGACACCCCGTACACTTAACTCAGTTCAATTCACTACTCAACCACCAACAGTATCACGCTGATCTGTGCCAGCCGGTGAGTTCAGGTAAGCGGAACCCGCGAAGCGTAAGCTTTTACGCAGGCGATCTGTCGAAAGCGATGCTAACAACCGGGGACTGATCCATCAGTCTACTTCGGCATAAGAAAATGTGTCAAATGAGCACGTCGAAAGTCCGGGTCAGTGTGTGACAACCGCGTAAGCACGGTGTTGGCGAAGCTGCATCTATGGCATGCCCCAAGTTCATGTACTTTTCAGGAGTGCAAACTACTTCTGTTCACGCTACCACTGAACGAAACGACGATGGAACCTGTTATTCGAATCCCTGATTCTAACAAGTAGCATTGGGACAACTGTTGTGTCGCACGTTGAAGATGACTATGTGATTTCATATTAAACGGTCGTGCTAAGACGCGAATGAGGTTGATTAGAAATTAACTGACGAATTTAACCATGTGCACCATTGTCGTCAAAAAGATTTTGATGTGAAGGTTTGCCTATGAATACCAATGGTGCCGGTTGATTGTTAAGTTTACCTAAAAGTGGAGGGTCGCTGGTTTAATATGGGGGGTAGACAAACAATCTAAAAGTGTTGCTCACTATTTGTGTGAATCTACCGCAAACTTGTATGAAACTCAGCTAAATTAACTTAACAATTTATCGTGGACAGTTGTTTTAGAAACATACGTTTCATTTACCATTAATATTTTTTAAAAATATCGACGGCACTGTATTCAAAGGTTCAACTCACCGTGGAAAATTTCACAATAAAGTTCATACACGAACCTTTTATATCATTACTTTTGTACTTTACTCCGGTGTTGAGCAGTTCGAAAACGGTATTTGCATCTACCACCGTAGTTAAATGGGTTTCGATCAACTAGGCAGTAGCAAAGCGAATCAATAATAAACGCTTAAAATGCTCACCTTAGCCAGTTCGGAGAGCTGAAACTTCAGAGAAGTTCGAAGCATCTCAATCAGCTATGAGGAGAAGATTTGATTAAGTAACTTTTCAATTCATTGCTCACTTTGTGTGTCGTCATCGTCTCAAAGTTAATACTGTTGGTGTACAAAAAGCGTATCAGTGTGCGAAATATATCGGGCTCCATATCCTTGATTACATGAGAACTGCGAACTGACTCCATGAGATCGTTGGTACTCGGCAGAAGCATAGCGCTGAGCGTTGGACAGCGGGAAGCGATGATTGCTTTGTGTCCATAAATGGCGTGTACTTTTTGGCCTACTAAAAACCGTGTATCACTGTGACCAGGTAAAGGATTAGGGGTGAAAAACATTTCAGTTGAAGTGGTAGTTTCAACATATTATTTACACTACTATCAAGTAGTATGTACCATAATGAAATAATGAATCTAAGATTCGGTTGCACATTCACTTTCGTACATGTGTTGTTATACGATGATTGCAAGTATGTAGCAGTTGAGTAAGGGTGCACTAAAACCTCAGTATGCATCATTTGCATAAGAAGAAATCTGATGAACACACGCAACTTGACCTCCCAGTGCTGTTATCCGGGCTGAACACGAAGGAATCCAACCAAAACACGTGGTACCAAATGGATCACTAATACCCGATCATTGTCAAAAACGATATGGTGAATTTTTCGTCACACCATTCCAAATCACGTTCGGCATGAACAGGCCGACTACTTGACGGGACCTGTTATAACAGGAAGCAAGACTTAGCGCGCCAATGAGTGTTGATTGTCGGCTCGGCTGAGACCACAAAAATTTTTAATTAGGTAATCAAAATAACAGAACTGACAGAAGTGACATTACCTCGATGCATATTTAGGAAGTTAACGAAAACAACATTACCTAAAGTAATTTATGTCATTTCTTGATCGATGTTCACGAAATAACATAAGGTAATTGCCGTGCAGTCAATCGGACTCACTGGCATGTGTCATTCTGTTCTGTGACTAAGTTGACTATGAATCGAAGGTACTCAGTGAAACGAGTCACTGTGAGCCAAAAAATGCTGCCTAACTTTTCACTTAGTCGTTTGTTTACCAACTGTTGGTAGACTGAGTTTGAGTGGTTGAATATGAATATAGGAGATTTATGAAATATGACCAATCCCTTCCCATCACATATTTTTGAACTAAGGTTTGTAGTTTTATGGTCGTTTGGTGCTAATTCCTCCTCAACACGGTTGATCCAGTGAATATCAAGAATCACAAAATGACCTCTTTAAACGCACTCGCGTTGTTTACATACTTGACGTTAAGAAAAATTAATGTATATCTGCGCGCTCACATTAAAACAGACAACTCAATGACGGCATTCTAAACGCCAAACTAAAACAGCTATTACTATTCTGCACCTCAAACGTTCAGTTTCAGTTCACTGGAAAATCCTATCAGCAATGTGAAAGCAAAGCAGTGGGCTCTTCGTTAGGTCAGTTAGGTCTACAGACATATTCATGACCAAACTAGGGACCAACGAACCACATCGCGTCGTCGATAATTGCTGTTTCTACAGGCATTATGTCGACGGCATATTCTGTTTAACAAAGGATGAACGTGATGCATGGTCTCTGCTAGTTGGCTCCAGTCGTGCGCATCCCAGATTCGCATTCACTATCAAATTAGAGACGAACAACCAACTATCATTTCTAGATGTTGCCCTGCTTCGTAGAACTGATGGACCAATTCAAAGGACAATTCATGGGATAAAAACGCGGACTGGCCATTACACGCATTTCCTCAGTTTTGTCAGGCTGAAGTATAAGCGCAATTTGGTTTGTTGTTCAACAAGCCGAGCCTAAAAATTATGCATACCAGATACCTTGCCAGATGAAGTCAAACAAGTTCGAGATGCTCTAAGCCAAAATGGATATCCCCAACGATTCCTAGACAGAAACTTATACCCCAAAGTGAGGCATGATATTGTTTGGACAGTGGACAAAAGTCTGTTTTTATGACTGCATCATGCCAGTGAGATTATCACCCAGCGAATTTGTGATGTATGTTAGAGTGCCTATCATGCAGCACGGATCATCTCATTGTTTAATAGTTGCCCGGTATTGATGCCACACCTCAAGGAAAGTCTGCCTAGTTTTTCCTCGTCCTTTTGTGTTTCTTCCCTCACCTGTTGTCAAGCCGGTTAAGTTGGAATAACCATAAGGCGGTTATCGGAAAAGATTCGTAGGCATCTTCACAAATGGCGTCGCAATGGTTCGAGAAAAGCTCATACTTAGTGCAATCGATCTCACTTAATTGACAGTGGCCATTAAACTGAGCCGCAGGAGGCCTTCCGAATCATTTATGAGTTTCGTCAAGCCCACTCCAGGGCTGTCAGGGTGTAACTGTTATCAACGACTGAGGTTATTGCCATCAGACTCTACAATCTGTCTGTGTGCCCAAAGTAGTTCGTGCAAACCCTACATCTCCCTCAGCCAACTATTTCGAAGCCACGTGAAACCAAAGCAAACGTGAACCCCTTAACACCGACGAATACATGTTTCATGAGCGACAAGAATGATAGTGTCACATATTCACCAACGCTCCCATCTCCTCCAGTAGACTGCGATCCACTCCAGGTATATGATTTTACTGACCCATTTGTCTCCAGTTCTACTTAGTCAGAAACCTTAGGTGGGCCGTAACTTTGGAGTAGAACAAAAAAGCTCAGAGAGTAACGGACGATAATTTAACTATCGAAAGTCAATGAGATAACGACAAAACCAGTGGTGAACTAAGCCAGGGGAAAACGAACGGCCAAACCGGATAAGCATAGTGTCTGTTGTGTGTCGTCCAAAAATGTAACAGACATTCAGATAACACATGCCATGCGAAGTTTTTCAACAGCCTGTGTATAAGAAAACTACGAACATAATATGGCAAGCAGAATCCACATATCTCAAGGTGAACATAAATGTGAACCACTGAAATGTTAGCATTAGTGGTGGCTTATTATTGTTGCTGTTGCCATCGTTGTTACTGACAGTGAATGAGATCATGACCACGGAAACTGACAATGATTGGAGTTGGATCTACTGAAGTTCATCTGGTATGTTTGTCGTCTTCAGTGTGGTATGATGCGGAACTATGAATCCGTTGAGGTGTGTTTGGTTTGTTTGTAGAAAGCCGATTTTCAATTTGCTTTTATATGCCACTGTTGTTTGCAGTAAACGATCGGAGTGAATTTTGTATCACAACTGCTCACAGAATGTTTGCTTTCTTTCTTTTGGTATCGTTTGATACATTCCCAACTTTATCCGTACCCGATTATTTAATGAGGTCATTTCCCGTTGACTGCTGACTGTTTGTGGACCTGTGCTTAGTTGCCCCATTCTGAACTCCTTTTCTGAATAAGTTGTGTATCAGGCTGATTCACATTCAGGGTGAGACAGTACCTTTATGTAATTTAACTAAATAGTACCGTATAAATTCCAATCCTTTTGATAGCCTTTTCTGACGTTTTTTGGCCTGGAAGATAGTCCCGTTAACCCGACGGTCTGAATAAGTTTTATTGGAATTGCCGAATACGCGTGACTGAGTGAATTACCCTAAATCGCCAGGTGTGGTTTAACAATTGATAGGTCTAATATCCAAAGGGAAGTGCGAGCATAAAACGCTCAGCTGATCCGTACAAACACAGTTCGTCAAAATCAACCGTACAAGGCAGAATCGTGAATAAAATTATAACACTTAGCTAGTAAGCAACAAATGCCAGTGGACGAAGAGCACTTGGCTGGCAAGCCGGCTGGGCGACGAGAGACAAAGAAAGCTATACGGAATACATACATATGTACGCACGCACACACATTCACGTTTGCGTCTAAAGGTTACCAGGTCAGTTTGATAACAGAACTATGTCAAACATTATATCTTTACCAAGAACCTTTTTATCTCAACAAAATTCTATGATTCATGAACTGAAATAATGGAAAATTTCCAGAGCAGACTTCTGATATGTTTGTATTCAAAACGAATAATCCTTCCGAGAGTCTTTGGGACTTATCGTTGTATCTGATCCTAAAAGTATTCGAACATTTGGCAATGTGGCAGCGACAACAAATAGGTCAGTACAGTAAGTAGCCGTGAGAAGTAACCGATCCCACAAGGCGTCAGTATAATCTCAACAGGATACGAATCAGGTGAGGTTATGAGTGAACTTTGGAGTTACCAGGTTTTAGCAAACGACATTGCAGTAGTAACAGATACGTACAAAAGAAACGGTGCATGCCTCGAGATCCGACTAAGTTAGGCAGTTCCGTCGTTTTGTTGATCCGGTAAGCTACTGTAGACGGTTCATTTCTACCAGTGTACATGGTACAAACCAAATGATTTGGACCCCTGTGAAACAGGATGCTAATTTTGATTCACAGACTCTGTGTGCACTGGGTTCACTGGGCCCAAGAAGGCGACCCCCTAACTACTTCTTCTTTCTTCCCATAATTTTCACGTACAACTACTGTTCCGAGCCGAATCCGCTGGAAGACCTGTCGATGTCATATCACAACACTTTGCCGTCAACCAATGTCAACCCACATCCATCTAAGCTATACTTTTACGGTAATTTTTGCATAATTTTATTAAGCCAGTGGGACTTCTTTACAACATGTTTAATACAGAAATGTTCGTGAGTTACTTTGATGTCGTTACTAAAGTTTTTGATACGAAGATCGTTTTATAAGTTACTTCATACGTTTGCTCTAATAGTTAATTAAGTCACCAATAGGCACTATTCAAAAGAAGTCGGGTTTCTGGACCACATATATTTCTCTCCGTCAACAAAGGACATCCCATATGTGTCAGGTACCCGGGTGCCGCAGGAGCCCCTTGATACATTCGGCGTCTCAGTCTATCATTAGACGCTGACAGACTCGACAGTGAAAGCCACTTTTATTCCGACGTTTCAAACAAAACCGCCGATATTTTACACGGCAGTCTTTTCAGGATGCCCTGCATCTAATGGCATCTGTAAATCTCATCCTCTTTGGCAGAAAGAGGAAAATATCAGTGATTAACACTGTTTAGCCCTTGTACGCTCATGTACAGAGCTGTAGGCACTCACTAGAGAGAGAGAAAGTGAGCATGTTGGACTTGACTACTAAAAGATGTCTATGTAAACATTAGGATGCCTACAAATGGCAGACGAACAACCAAGCTGTACCTGTAAAACAATTCGCTAATAATAAGACAAATCCCCAGGACATGTGCCGCCCCGCATCACTAAGTGAATCTATTTCACAACTAAATCAGCAAACAAACAACGATAACGATCACATCATTTCTTCTAACACCCCTATTTACTAACTGTGTGGGTTACGAAGAGGCGATCTTTACTAGCACTGGGTAAACCTTTATCTTTTGCCTTATTTTCTCCACAGCAAGTCATCAGTTATCTCCCGCCACACCTTTCACAAGTCGGTTGCAACGTCGATAAGAATACTCGGTGTGGAAGACAGCTGACTGGCCTTGTATGTACCTAACTGAACCACTTAAGTCCATGCACGTATAAAGATTGAGGGAATGAACTCGCTTGCCACTCAATACCAGCTTCTCAATCTCATGAATGATTACCCGCTAGCGCCGATGTAAACAATCAAACGCAAACGTCAATGATCAAATATTTGAAGGCGATTCTCGTCCTCTATTCTCCGTGGCAATTGTAAAGTAGTCGCCACATATATGCAGTCCTGAACTTTGTAATTTAGCTTCTGTGACATCAGAAATGTCCCAGGTTAACCACTAACGACCTATGTTTTGGCTATTGCTGAAGCAGCTTTTCAAGTGTACAGGCCGGTCGACAACTCATAACTTTATTGCCCAGTATGAAACCTATCTAATTACAGCAGCTGTGCAAAGATAGGTTGTACTTTTAGGCTGTTAAAAGACATTCTGATACAGTTGGTAGAGCATCAGATAGTCTGATACTATATTACTGAAATTTATCAAAAATCAGCATGTTGTCCTTAGGATAGTCAGAATTAGTCAGTGGTCCACCTTGTAAAAGGCTTACACCAGTATTTTGTGAGCGGCGCACACAGTTGCTCGTTATTTTGTCCATAATGAAACCGAACAAAAATGGGATGTAGACAGTTTTGGCTGTGTCATTCAGGGTGCTGAACCTGTTAGACAGTTCCCCATGGGCACTAACCTGAAGCGAACTGTAGAAAGAAAGCACCGACAGCGTTCTAACATACTTGCGTCACATACATGCGTTTAGGAGAGTATAAAATTGCAGAACTATCTACTGGGTCGAACACACTTTTATAAATTGCAAACGGTGCTTATAGAACTTGAAGAAATGTGTCAGTTCGATAAACACATCCCTGTTCATCTCCAGTTTTTCCTTCCTGATGGTTACTTCCTAGGCTGCAGTGATTTGAGTAAGTGTAGTGAGTACCAGGATCTTAGTTCTGACTAGAGTATGGTTGAATTCCTTAAAGTTTCCGTAAGAGCTTGCGATTAATTTCCAGAGTATGGATGACAATTATCCAGTTACATCAGCGTAAAGAAACGCCGTAGGCCGTCTGTGACAGTTAAAACAACTGATTCAAGACCTCTGCTAATGTCTTCCAGACATTTTGAATAGTGCATGTTTGGGGTCGCTTCAGATTGTTACGACCCTACCTGATAGAGAAAAGACAAGAACGAATGCAAGACCGCGAGCAGTATCTCTATCACGAACGAACGCAACGATATTGTAAAGCGGTACGAAAATCAGAGCTCAAATATCGGAACGCAAAACTCGCAACTTAGAACCCCCCCCCCAACAAGTAAGGAGAAGGATGGCCTTCAAACGAGCTTTATTTACTGCTCAGCCCGAAGGCAAAATTGCGATTTACAGCAACTGTATTTATAGGTTTGTTGTGGCCTCGGACCTAGGTCGCCGAACGGACCAATCAGGGGCAAGCGCAACTTCTGGGACGTTCCAGAATTCTGGCGGGCGTTCAAATTCCCAGAAAATGAAGAAATCAATTGTCCATGCATATAAGGCTAAGTTTTGGGAAAATATGCCTTTTCCCAACACAGATAGAAGCCCTGATGAACTTTGGGGCCAAGATGCAACCATGAACCTCAGCACTAGTAGGTGGTTGTGAATCTATTGATAATTACAAGCTTGTAATAACAACACGCTAGAAGCAGAACGCCCTGTAATGTGACCATGAAACCGTTTAACTGACTTCCTAACCTCCTGGACTTTATTTAGATGAGTGGGCCGAATGTGTTGCTGATATATAAACTGACAAACGGAAGCCAAGAGTCAATGGTGCGAGAATGCTTGAGGAGTCAACTATTAGTGTTTATGGAAAGGTGATTTCGGCCAAGTTCCAAACGCTGAGGCTGTTTGGAGTTTCATTTTATATTAGCTGGTTACACAAACTCCGATAAAAAGCATTTAATGCGAAACTTAATATCTAAAGTTTCTTTAACTCATAAGCCATTCCGTCGCACACTGCGGAGACTTTCACCATGAAGACCAGTGTAATTTGATTCAAACTGCCAACGTCAGCTTTCGGATTAGGATTGGCGAGAATGCGTTGAAGCCTAGCTTGGTACAAATACTTGTATTATCGCCACTGTAGACAATAATACAACAGTAGTTCTCGCGGATTATTATTTGACATGCACACGGGAAGAAAAGAGAACCCCGGTCGGAAGAAAAGTGAAGGGAGAAAAGGGGACTCAACTTATAAACAACTAGTCTACATTCAAACATTCACGTTAAGGTGCCGACACCTGGTGGACTAACAACCGAGCTGTATGTGAAACGAGGATGTGATCAGAAAAAACGACTCCCTTAAGACTTTCGCTGTTCCGTGTCATTAAATGTACTAATTTCACAGATAACTCAGCCAAACAACAACATTCACGCCACTAAGCTCAATTAGCTGCTGTCATACCTAATGTCTTCAGCCAGTGGTTCTGTGGGCCGTAAGGTGACTGGTCCAGTAGGTGATCCTGACTTACAGTGGTCAGACACCTGGTAAACAGTAAGCCATTATCTGTCAATCTAACCCCTTACGTCAGTCGGCCACAGCATCGACAAATGCTGCCGAGTGTAGCAGACAGCTGACTGACAGCCTTAGTATGTTGTTTAAGCATCTAAACGTGTATAAACACAAGGATTCTATCAAACAATTCGCTCGGCAGCCATTACCAAAACACCCACCTCCTAACTTCTTCGTCGATCACTCTTTGGTGCCACACGATACGAGCGATCGAACTCAGACATCGATGATCAGATACCCTAAGATGCTTCGCGTCCCCTATCCTAAACAGTTATGTGTGGCGGTTGTGAAGTAATACAACTCACAGAGTCGTCTTGCATACGTGATCCTCAAACCACACACAGGTGCCTCTCTGTCGGTAGATGTGTCCTGGATTAGAGAATACCGCTCTAGCCCTAGATGCCTCCTCCGCCTCCGCCACTGATCCAGCTTCTCAAATACCTAAACCGGTCAACAATCTCCATAACTTCATTATCCAACGTTGAATCTACGTAGTTACAGCAGTCTTGGAGAGGAAATTTGCACTTTGAATCTGCAAAGCGCATCCCGAAATGTTTATCAGAGCGCGAAATAGCTCCTAGCATAGTCTGTGCTGCTTCGAAGTTGTTAAACAACAACAATTTGGTGTTAGCAAAATCAAGACCAGTCGGTCTTCCATCACGTGGTAGGTTCATATCGGCGTCTTAGAAATGCCGTAGACGGTCCTCCATTACTTCCTCTGATAAAGGTAAACAATGACGATGAATGTAAACAACCTTGGTGTATGCCGATTATAGCGTTTAAACTGCCAGACAGTTCACAGTGAACTGTGATTCCTAACTTTAGCAAAAGTATGGAAATAAAGCGTCATAAATATGACCACATGATTGGCCGGTGCATCGCTGAGTCTGAGCAACTGTAAAAGTGTAGATCGATCCACTGAATCGAAAACACCCTTATAATCGAGCGATGTAGCAATCGTTGGCGGGCGGTATATAGAACGCTGCTTCAAAATCTTGCGAAAGACAAAAACTGATCAGTACTTCCGTACTGTCTGTTTTTTTAAACTAAAATTTCCAAGCAAACAGCCGCTGTAGTCGATGGAGTCAATATCCAGAAAAACTAAGAGGCGTGATTTCTCCATTAAGCTGAAGAACTGTTCAATTGCAATAACATAAGTCAACAAACGGCCTAAAATCTTGTACATTCACAGGACCGAAGAAAAGTAAAGGTATCACCAAAAAGCGTTCGGCATGTAGTGTGCAGAGGAGAGAAGTGCAGGCTTTTCATACAAGAAGTAGCATACAGTGAGAGTGTTAAAGCGTAAGCATCTCGTAGGTAGAGTCAAATGGTGCAATAAAACTTGGACTGAATTCAAGCCACTCTAAGACGTTGCTACAGAACAAACTGACAGCGTATCAACACAAGGTCCGAATCGAAATAAGTACTAAATCAAGGACAACACTCTTGAATGGAACTGCACCACCCGTTACAAAGAACAACGTAGTTTAGCTGAGATGCCGTTTCATTCAAAGTAGGGAGGAGTCAAGTGAAATATTGTAACGTGATGTCCGAAGTCGGTACCATTTAAAAATAACCTGTTGCGAAGCAGAGTTACAAGAGATGGCTACCATTGTCCGACCAACTTGCTTCTAACCCAAGCGTGCCACCTTAATTACACTCCCCATCACAACGTCAACCCATCCACAATCAAATAGCCATACCAGAACTGTGCGTCGATCTACAGAGACCAGCTAGGTGTAATTAAAAACATACCCAACAGCGCTGTTACCTCAATCATTTGTGGACATCACAGGACAAGAAGAGTAACCACAGGTTTATTGCACTATTTGCCTACCTCAAATAGATATATAGACAAATCCTCTCTGCGTGAAAATGCTACACTCTTCTTTTCTACGCACCCCACTTTGGACACCGCATGGTTTCACTTCTCCTCTTCTTCAGTCGTGCAAATATGCAGGGATTCATGTTGTTTGTTGACCTTCATTATTGCCGTAGAGATGTTCAAAGTAAAACACTGTATAAGTGTTCCGGCGTATTGATGAACTAGATAAAGTAAGCGTTGACGTAATCTAACTCACCACCACAAATTAGTGATCTCGTTCACTGTAGACCTGCACTGCAGGTATTACGCGATTTGGTGAGTTAGTTCCTATCTGTGAAAAAATTCTTACCATGCTTTACTAACACAGTTGATCATAGTTGTTTCACATGCCACAGTAGGTAGTCGACTTTAATGTTGATCACCTGATAACGCCGTTGATTTTATAATCGCAAAATATCAAACTTTTACCGTGTCTGTAGCGATGCTAAACCCCTAAGGTTTCCATTCTGTAGATATAGCAACGCTAACAATCTTCATTTTTCAGTTTGGCTATCTTAAGGTCCATTTATTCAGTAACATAATTTCGCCGTTGTGTAAAGTAAGTCAAAATCGTTGCAATTCGCTTATCTATTCAGACAGATGATCGTGTTAATCCAACCTCACTTCTACGTTTGTGTCCAACTGAAGGTCTTTCTATGGCTTTATTTCTCTTGCCAAATTTCCGACCTGCATCTCTCGCCGAAAATCCAGCGGGCGCAGGGCAATCGCTAACGTAAAATCAGTAGAAATTCTTTGATCCTAGTGCAATGCAGTCTTTACATATGATTAAGTTATTTGGTTATCACAGCTGTCTCCGCTATTCCGTCGTCATCAAGTTTACTTTTAAGCTGGCTACCATCACTAAGAAGCTCAAACTACTCAAAAGCAGTAAAACTCATTGAGCGGAGGACGTTCAACCGCCTTTTTTCAAAACCTGCGCGGAAACATAAGCACCTTTCCTAGTCGAAGTAAACACTCATTCCTTAAGAGCAGGCCGGTTGTCTTCTGCCTAGGAGTCCGCAGTCATCCATCCCATTTACAAAGTCCTGTTTCAGCAGTGGATGACTGGACAAATTCAATCAATCGGGGCCTCGAAGGTGATGTGATGTACTCCGATTTCATTCAAGCCCTTGACAAAATTCCTCGCTTTGCTTTTATTTCTAAACTTTCCCTATTTAGCTTTCCCCTACCTTAATATCCTGAACAAAAGACCGTTTGTCTGATGGGTGCTTCTGCATTTCTGCATACGGTGCGTGCTCCGGCACCCATATGGTCAAATCGATCTCTGTCCAGTACTACTTATCCTGTTCATTAACGACCTCCCAGAACCTTCGTCACTTTGCTGTATGTTTTATGCCGATGACACCAATTTATGGCGCACAATATCCTTGGAAGAAGACATCGCCCTTTTACAGAATGATAATGATTCGTTGTACACGTTGCCTCTGACGAAAGGTTTTCTAATCAATCTTGTGAAACAAGTTGTTATTTAACTAAACTTGGGCCTTAAGCGATAGTATTTCCCGGAAGATTCTCACTTCTTTGAAGTTCATTCAGAAATAAATTCTAGGACGACAGTTCTATTAAGTTTGTCGAAATTTATTAAATGTACAGGCCTGACCTTGCTAGCAAGATTTTATTTACTTATGCTTTTTAAACCTTTGGGGCGTCTTAACAAGAACTACTGCCCAACACTTTTATATATGCTCGTTTGCACACTTCTTGAAATCAACAATCACGGGGATTCTTTACATCTCCGGCATTATTCTCTGTTCCGAAGCTGTCCAGAGGTCATCCACAAGGCAAATACGCAACATTTACGTTTACACTCATTCTCAGTGTCTAAAGCCTACAAGTCTCTTTCCTACCGAATATAGGCGTCTCAAGGGATCCTGTGCAGCTTTCATTCAACTGCACACATAGTGTGACACCACTTTTGCAAACCTTTCAACAATTTCCGTTATCATGAATTAAAACTTGAGTGTCGAATAGGCATCCGTATATTTTCATTTGCTTTATGTGTGCGTATGCCACACAACATCCTTCATGCTGAAGTCGTCACATTCGACAACGAAAGCTAGTTGAAGCACGGACTTGATAGACTTATGTTTACTAAGTCTAAACCATCTGGTCGATTCGAACTGGACTACGCCATTGAGTAGTTGGATGAAGAATGTTTGCTAATTAGTCCAACTGCGTAATATATATGATGTAATCCGGCATGTAGTGAATCGGAGAAAACCTCGGTCTGCCTGCTGTACGCTGCGTAAATTTTCTCCCAGAATCTTAGTTCTCATTGTACACAGAATCCTAGAGATTCTTGTCCGTCGTCATTTTGTTTCATATGATCACATTCATTTGTTTGCATGCTTGTCGACCTATGCGCCCCAACGGCGCCATACGCTCTTCTGGAATGCTAGTGCGCCTGACTACTGGATCTTTAAACCACTAGCCGATTCTGCGTTTCGGTGTCGTTTAGCCCTGGTTAAGACCTGTTACAATTGTTGTATAATATACGTTTGTCTCCCCCAATTATCCACACTCTTACCCAACGCCTAGTGCTTCTTGTGGAGTGATGCAAAGGGACTATCCGCTTGGCGAATGATGCCAAGCTCTAGCAACTCAAATTCGGCGTGTGTTATCTTCAGTTTGTCTGGTGTTAGGCTAGAGGCTTTGGCAAACACCGATGGGCCAGTTGTGACGAGTTGGTGCTAAGTTGCACTAGTTACTGGCGGCAGCAAAGTCGGCCGCCTAAACACGATGTGTAAACCCTCACCAAGAGAGATGTAAGTCTTCGTGGCGTCTCGCCGGTACACGGGACTAACTGGGACCGCGTTGGTCCAAGTCCTGATGGCAGACAGGTTCGTATCAATTTCGAATGAACGATGGTGCATTGCACCGACTAGTAGGTCGAAATGCTGGAAAAAGTCAATGCCAATAATTGGCATCCTCGTATACGGAATGGAAAAGTAGTTCAGGGTTTTGGCAAAAAGTTGTGGTGACTAGCGGTCGTATGGCTTCTCTAAGGATCCCGGCTGCAACCATGTTTTCTTGCTTGACTGTTTTGTACCTACGATCCCGTGTACCCATTACGTGCAACCACAGAACGGTTGACAATCGAAGTCACGTAATTGGCGAACAAACAGACGCCTTCTTTGCATTTACCTGTGGTATAAAAATGTTGGATTCCAGGTTCCAACTCGCAAAGGTGAGAGTGAATATTACTGACCGGTTAACGTTCTGCCTATAAGCTGATTAGTTTCGGAGTATCAGTGCCCCCAGTGCTGCAGCCTTACTTAGGAATATGCTGGAACGATTAGTAACCAGAGCAGTGGTCGAAAAAAATCACATATTTCGGTAAAAACCAGAGATTCGCATTCAAACAAACACACGTGAAAGGCTTTTTACTGGACAAGACCTGTCATATAGCCCTAATTTTGAACGTACCTACCGCAAGCACACAAGAGAACAGAACACGCAAACACCCCTGAAAACGTGCCTGGTGAATATTTTAAAGGGTGGTTACATTGCGCAGGGAAAAACAATATACACAAATTGCCTGCGCACGACAAAGTGGGGACGTTAGTCGGGTGTGTGCGCGGTAGCATGACGTTATGCTTAATTATACAGGAGAACATATGAATTGTGAATCGGGAAGAGCAGAATGTTTTCCACCTGGGTGCGAATTAACGTTTCCTATTTTATACGTGTATAAACAACTGCCATTAACATATGCTATTTGTCTGATTCATACCAGTAGTTTCCCCTCCAGTGGCATATGGAGAAAAGCCGTATTCTAACGGTCGGCTGGGTTTTAGAGCTACAGGGAGCGTGGGCGGATGTAATGGGGGTGAGACTGTGCGCCAGGTTAATAACCGGGGGAAATGGTGGTAATTAGCACTGTTTTTGAGAACAGCTGATCTAAGCGTGCGTTTTGCTTAGCCGTTTTACTGAGTCCGTACAACCTATGCGTGTGACTGGCTGGAAAATGACGTAAAAAGGGCTTTCACTGTTGACACGACCCGTTTTATCCTACAATTACACTTGATTGGCCGCTTGACAAAAAAAGTGGAAATACGGGTGGAAAAATGAATTGTGCACACAAGATTTAGGCAGGTATACCCCCTGTAACGACTATAATAAATGATATTTTTGGTAGTCGCATCCACTTGTACACTTTTGATGATTCTGGCATTTTACCTACTTTTGTTTTAGTCAAGCTCTTCTTTTCGTAACATCCGTCCCGGGGCTACAATCACAACTCGCTCCGTGACTCTATAGCTCCACTCTAAGCATCACACAGTCTCATTTTCAATGGGGCAAAATGAGGGCTTTTCTGAGACAGAACGGGGCTTGTAAATAAGTTCAGTGGGTTCAATGGGTTGTAAACGGAAGTAGAAAGCTGGAGCTTTTAAGGTTTCCCTATCTCGATGCGTAGGATCTCGAGGTCCTCAGCAACAGGCTGAAATGAGGAAAAGGGGTGCAGTATCTGAACTAGTGCAATAAATATTGGTCAAGGAGAGCCTTGAAAATTGCTACAGAGCTGGAAGAAACATGGTCCGGTAGAGCATTCCAAGCCTTGCAAACACGCAATGAGAAAAAGCTATGACTGCGTTCAAGTCTGCTATGTTGGATCTTTAGTTTTAGGGGGTGACCCCTCAGATTCAAGCTATTCCCCTTATTGAGCATCAGGCGGCAAGGGTGTTCCGAGGTCTGTTTTATCAAAAAGGTTAATACCAAGTCACCTCGAAGCCGTCGGTACTCTAAGGAGTACATGTCCAAAGATTTCAACCTTTCCTCATATGGTTTAGTTTTCAGGCCCCGGAATGCCTTGGTGGCTCGTCGTTGTATCGTCTCCAGGAGTAACTTGTCCTTTTGGAGATGCTGTGGCCAGACTGCAGTTCCATTCTCCAGATGCGGTTGAAGGAAACTGTTATAACGAAGCTGAAAACAATTGGGGTTAAATTGGTCAAAGAGACGTTTCAATAACGCCAGGATGTTGCTAGCCTTTTTTGCATTTGTTTCAGCGTTCGCAGAGCTCGAGAGAGTGTGCGAAACAGTGCATCCTAGGTCCTTTTCAATAAAAATCGTTTGAAGCGGATTACCGTTGAGGTAGTAAGTGGTTTTTATAGAACCGCGAATGTGCATAACTTTGCACTTACTAGCATTAAATTCGAGCCGGTTCACTCGAGACCAATTGAAAAGAGTGTCAAGGTCTTTCTGTAGGATGATAGAGTCAGCGGTTGTGTTGACGGCTCGCCAAATTTTGACGTCCTCCGCAAACAGTAATAACGGCGAGGTGACTGAGAGTGGGAGATCGTTGATGAATACCAAAAATAGCCGCGGGCCAAGAATTGAACCTTGGGGTACTCCACTTAAGCTGGGCTTGCAGGTAGGGAAAACACCACTAAAGCGCCCCCTGTATAAACGGTTAGCAAGATACGACACAAGCCACTGGAGAAGATTGCCTCGCACCACATAATGGGAAAGCTTGCCGATCAAAACAGAATGATCCACGCGGTCGAATGCCTTTGGTTTCCTTCAGGACAAATACATGCCAGTATCCCATATTATATACTTCTTGTGATTTCTTTATTTCTGTTGTTGGTGTTGGTGCCTATATGTTAACATGTGTCATTTTTTTGTTCTGTGTTAATGCATCATTTTCACATAACTCAATTATAATTGAGTTCCGTGTGGGTTGACTTCAAATGCCGGTAGGCTGTCGTGATCTGTCACTTGCTGTCATCACCTTATTACACAATGTTAATTATATCACAGGGAAAGTAAAAGATCGCCGTTCGGTGTCAACTATTTACCAAAAATGCAGTGTCTCAAAAGCCCGCGGGGTCGGCTGATTAGGGTCCCTTAAGGGACCATGTGGATTATGCTATTTAACTAGCATGTATACAGAGAAAGCACACCCCAAATGGCATGTCAACTGGTGTACTCTGCAAATTACTACGCTCATAGACTGCAGCTATCTGGATAGTATATACCGTATGGTTGGCCGACTATAACGTACTAAAAACGACGGACAAAAGTAATTACCAATATTTTTCTTCAGCAAAAAGTTGTTCCATATTTTTGCTATACGTCAAACTATCGCCAAATACATAATTTTCTCCTTTAACAGATAATCTTGTTCGATTTGTGGGCATGCGCGCGATAACGTGATGTCTATTTAAAATTCACCCAATAACACATAACACACATTAGTTGATTGGTTTAGCTGAAGTCGATGGTTTTGAGAATTTCACCTGCTTGCACGTGGGACTCAGTCTAGAAGCCCGAACCGCCTGGGCCCAGTCGGTTTACCCACTTTGTCATCCGGTGGAAGTTTTAGGCATTGCCTAAGCAGCACCAGTCCCATTTTTAATGGAACAAAATGAAGTCTTTCAAGGGCAAAATTGGGCATTGTATGTAAGTGGGTTTTTTATGGTAAATACAAAACATTATTCTATGTTTTATATTTCTTGCAATGTCCCCACCTCGGCTGATGATGCTAGTGCCTACATGTTATTATGTCTGTAGTGGTCAAGACGAGTTACATGAATGTTAACAGTAGAACGTGATTTCTCGAGCTGTTGTATTGGGGAAAATTATTTTCATGGAAGAAATCTTTTCAATGGCTTGGTAGCTGATACAGAAATTGAAATCGTCGAAATCTGCGTCGTGGCCTCATATCTGTTTCTTTTAAGTGACCATTAATTAAAAACCACCTTCTCGTAATTGTTTTTCGAAAGCTGGTATGTCTGCCGTTGTTGTGGTCGATTTCGTGTGTAAATGCCATCACAAGAATGCTGGGGTTGTTTTTAATGTGCATTTCCTTTTTTGTCACTTGGTTTTTTATTTCACTTCCAGTTGTTTATTTTTTATTTGTAAGAAATGGATTATATTGCTATTTTCAAGACGGTGTTTGAGGATCGCGAATTTCGCAACTTCTCACAGTTTCAGGAGTGTCTTCAGATGTATGTGGACGAGATGGGCGTTACTTTTGTTCGTGGAATGAGCCGTAGGTCGAAAACTGCCTTGAAGTACAGTAAGGTGGGATGATGTGGTTCCCTGAAAACCGCGCATATTTATTGACGTTGTACGAAGTACAAAAGGCGTAGGAGTGTATGCAGGGGTGTGCGACGTGTCTAATGGGTTAACTGCTGTTAGTTCTAACGAACCAATTCCAGCGACACATGTTGCAGATCACGATTTCAAGTGAACCGACGAGATGCGTGTCTGGTTGTGAGCTTTTTCGAGTTGGAGCACAACCACCCTCTCAATCGTATGCTATATGAGTCCCACCCTAGGAATCGTGGACTCACCGTCGGTGAACTGAACGAATAAAGAAGTCTGTTCCAGTATAATACACCAATTCCCGACATTGACGGTATACAGCGGACGTTTACGTGAAGTTTATCAGTGGTCATTGGGAATACGTAATTGTAATAAGAAATGTACTTAGCTCAAACCCAGAGTGCTGAGTCTTTCATTTCTGTTACTTGCGTGAAGCGCCTGGAACCTTCTGTTACTCTGAAACCTGCTAATATGTCTGGTAACAGCATTACTGAACCTGTCTTACCTGTTCTTGGCGAATGTGAACTTCCACTCACAGATGTGCAGTCTATTCCTTATACTTGTTCATTTATTGTTATTAATTCCTACCTGTCTGTTATCGGTCTCAATTGCATGAATATTCTAAAGGTGTCTTATCGTTGTCTGTTGAATCTTCCGAGTTTGAAAATCCTGTTTCTGAGTCTGTTTCAGATTCGAATTCAGTTACGGGAGGGGTACCTGTAATTGAGCCGGCGCAGACAAGAATTCCTGAACATGTGAAGAGGAAACAACGTCATCACCACTACACGGACGTTCATTTGAACTGTGGCGGATGTGATGATTGTAAATCATAACGGAACACTATATGCTATTGTTGTTTTATTGCATGAATAATTACGGTGTACAGATACTGAATACATTACAATTCCGTTGGCTGACGTGCTGTGTTATGAGTACTGCGTAGAAGCTAGCTCTGGGTTTGAGCTAAGTACATTTCTTATTACAATTACGTATTCCCAATTACCACATTATCACAATCGGTGACGTTGGAAACTTCCGCCGCAAGTTAAAACCTGAAATATCAAGTGAGTTTGTTACGTAAAATTGATCACTGTATGCTAACGATCCTTGATGAGGTGTTGTCGGTGATCAGTTCCATAGGCGTGTTGCGCACTCTGACGGATGAAGGCAACCGATATACGCATAGCTGCTTCGCCCAGCGTATGCAGAGTGAATTATTCCGACGTTTCCCACATGTTGTGGATATGGATGCAACCCACGGGACAAACAGGCGCAAGTATGTCATTGTATATTCCCTCAAACCTTCGAAGTTGGGAGTTATATCAGCTTCTAGTGACAGACGGTATGGGACACGGCCGACCCGTGATGTACGGGTACGTTCGCAGTGAGAAGTATGCACCACTTCGGAGACTTCGAAATTTTTCGGGAACTGATGGGCAAGCCGATTGCGGTGAAAACATTCGTCATGGATAAGATGGCTGCGCAGATGAGGGTAGCCCATGTAGTGCTCGGCTGCGACATCCTGCTATGTTACTTCCATGTATGCGATGCCGTACGTAAGCATGCAAGTGGACAAAATTCGTCCGCTATATTTGTTGAAAGACAAACTCTTTTCGCAGTCGTTTTCCACCGAATGACTATGGCAGAAAATGAGGAAGCATAAATTGCACTGTTACACTGTTAACCGTAGGTTCAAACGTGATCTGTACATCATCGGCCAAACGGATAAGAATTTTCTGAACTATTTGCTGTTTAATTGGCCGTACATCAAGCCGAAATGGGTCACCCATGCGCAAGGCGATGTTGTCCACTTCAGCAATCGAACGAGTAATAGGCTGGAGAACGGGAACGGACGGTTGAAGAAGAGAACGCACCCAAGAGACCTCCTAGCCGTTGTCATTCAGAAAATATGGAATCACAGTGAGTGGCTGCTACGGGTGTATGAAATACAAACGACCTATTGGTGCGATCATCGTGAGGTTGTGGAGGCTGACTGGTACGTGAAGATCATTCTTCACAGGATGACGACGTTCGCGAATCACCTTGTCCAAAAACATCCGAAGGGACTAACTTCACGACCCCCTTTTGAAATAGTGTCTGAGTGTCGGGTAAGCACTTCTCTAATGATCACTGTGAACAATGCAGTTTCAAGTGCGACAAGATGGCGGTGCTTTCTTCATCGATAGCGTACACGGCGCATGTGAATGCACTTTCTACCGTACAATGTGTCTTCCATGCATTTACATTCTGTCGGTGTTTCGTGAACATCACCCCTACGGTAATGTGCTTTGTATTGTTCATTTTCCTTTACAAAGGTGAGGTCCCCATTCATGAGCAGTGGCTTGCAGAATACAATTTGCCAATTCGGTGGTTGTTAGGCTGGCAGCTTCGGTCGCTTGCTGCGATCAACTTCAAGTGCCACTATAATGCCCTTAATCATGTACTCGG